>NDXB01012973.1:0-26981 GCA_002631895.1 Agapornis roseicollis | reverse complement strand
TTAAACAGAAAATGAAAAAAAAAGGTATAAAAAAAGGGGGGGGGGGAAGGGAAAGGTATGTATTGCTATATAACAAAGGAAAATATTGATTTTCTGTTCTGAAAAGTAAATATATACAAACTACCTATCAGAATTCCTTTGAGATCTTGCTTTGAATGAAAATATCTGATACACATTTCTTGTGTGTTCTTGTAATGCTCCCAAAAGCTTCCTGGCTTGCAGCCTTGAAGGAAATAATGAGCACCATATCTTTATAGTTCCCTATTGGAAACCCTCAGTAATTAGAACCTGCTGAACTGTGTTATTTCCTGTATTTCCTTCAAGGAAAACTCTCTGTGCTTATCAATGGCCTTTACATCAATGTTGATTTGCCACCACAGCATCTCATTAGTGCATGTATATGCTCTCTTTAATTTGAGTGGCATCTGCATTGTTTTATTAACCCTTAACAACTTATGTTTGGGGTTTTTTTATGACACAAGGGGGTTTGTCCATTTGTGCATAAGTAACCACACCTGCAGTTCTTGTCCCTCCTTTAATTTGTGCCCTCAGCCAGTTGTCCATGACCAGCGACCACAGTAGATGACACCAGTTTTGCTCCCTGCACCCAACGTGCTACCCCAGACCCTTGTGACTAGGACCCAGGCAGGTGCAGGGCCCCCAGATCTGGATCTGCTCACACCTAACCCTGCAGGCACTCCGCTGTGGGTGCAGAGGCATCTGGGACTGCCCCAGCCCATCAGGTACTGTTGGAGGGACCTGCCGCATGTGCGGCCGGGCTGTGTTCGGCCCGTTGGAGCCCTGCTATAGAGGGGAGCCACGGCCCAGAGACACGCACACTGCTGGGCGTCGAAGCCCTCGCCGACGAGGGCCAGCAGGTCCAGCTCCTTGAGGCGGATGCCCAGCTCGGTGATCTCGTCCTCCAGCCGCTCCTGCTCTCCAGGCCGCCGCGTCGCGGACCCGCCCCTGCCTTCCTCCGCAGTCGGCGCCGGGCAGAAAAACCGCAGTGGCTCGTAGGCGATGGGCGCCAGTGCCGCGGCCCAGCGGGGCGTCCCAGTTGCGGCCGGCGGGGCCTGTCGCTGCCCGCCCATGGCCGCGAAAGAAGCCTGTATGCCCCCTCCGTCGGCTGGGGGCCGGATGGGCTCGGTGCGGTCGTGGAACTGCGGGAAATAGAGCGGGCTCGGCGGCCGCTGCTCGGTCATGGCGCCGGCCGCCAGTCTCCGGCATCCAACGGCGGTTGTCCTGGAGACCCGCCGGCCGCGAGTCGGCGGCGTTGGGCGCGGGCCCCGCCATGACTGAGGGTACCCGTTCCTTGCCGCGGCTCTTCGATCTCGCCCGGCGGCTGCAGAGTTTGGCAACCTCAAGGCTTACAGAGACTAGACATAACGGGTTCTTGTCAGACATACATCTTGAGGGAAAAGGGACCCTGATTTTAAACAGTGTGTTTTGGCTAACTATTCTGTTCTGAGTTACAGTTTAACTGGCAAGAACAAGAGCATACCTGTTCCCTATTCTAAGTTAAGACAACACATAGTTTGAAGAAAACTCTTAACTCTTTCCTTAATCCGTTACTATTCCTTGCATCAGCAGGGGCTGTGGAGGTAAAATCACTTAAAAGAAGATGAGGAGCCCACTCCACTACTAATGCAGGTATAAGCAGTCTTCAACAAAACACAGCCCCTAGGGGACTGCTATGTGGTCTGAGTTAAATTCAGTTTTTAAAGCTTTCCCTTGAGTATAATGAGACTTTTGGTATTACCTTTTTCTAGAAGTGGACTTTGTGGACTTTAGGTATGGTGCGCTGTGTTCTGAGCCAATACTAATATGAATGTTTTGAAATTGAGCAGGTCTACAGACACTGGCAGTCCCAAGAGTCCATGCCCTGCAGAAGTGGTAGGAACAGAAAGATAGTGGAAGGAGTCATTTGGTATTTTATTTTCATGAGCACCATTTAGGGAGTGTGCTCTGACTTAAGAGTCAAAACCAGCTGTGTTTTATGCTGTGTGACTGTATTATTGAAATTCCAGTACCAGTATGGTACAGGTTGCATATTTTGTGAATGGAGCAGATATATTTCAAATAAGGAGTGATCAGATGGGAAGTCTGCTATTTTTTATTATTTATTATTTTTCTCCCAGTTTATATTATGTTAGACCAGAACCATGTAGAATAGACTGCAGTTGATTCTACATGACAGTGGGAGAAGAGAATCCAAGCATTAGGTGGACATAGCACCTGCAAGTGTGGTGTTCTTTTGTTTCCATGGTAATTTGGGAATGTATAGTACAAGTCAATAACCCTTCCTTAACTAGGTCTTTGTGGCTCACTTTTAAAAGCAAAACAGTGCTCATGCAAAATTTGCAGGGAGCTTTACTTTTGAAACCAGCAGAATGCCAAGTGCTTCTACTTATGTTTACTAAAATAAGTTTCTATTTCTCTGTGAACATACAAAACAAACAGACATATTGCAGTTTTATTTGAATCTGATTCAATCAGTCTTCCATAGAATCATGGGATGGTTTGGACTGGGAGGGACCTTAAAGCTCATTCAGTTCCAATCCTCTGCCATAAGCAGCAACGCCTTCCACTAGACCAGGTTGCTCCAAGCACCCAACTTTCTCAGCCTGTCTTTGTATGGGAGATGCTCCAGTCCCCTGATCATCTTCGTGGCCTCCTTTGGACTTGTTCCAACAGTTCCATGCCCTTTTGATGTTGAGGACACCAGAACTGCACACAATGCTCCAGGTGAGGTCTCCCGAGAGCAAAGTAGAGGGGCAGGATCACCTCCTTTGACCTGCTGGTCACGCTCCTTGGGATGCAGCCTGGGATATGGCTGGCTTTCTGGGCTGCAAGCATACACTGTTGGCTCATGTTCATGGCCTCAAACACTGTCAGGGATGTGTTCTTTTTTTTTTTATGTTCTAAGTTTTCTTCCCTTTTATTGTATGTTTCACTGCCATTTCGGTAATATGGGCATACTTTTAAATTAACAATATTTTGAATAACTGAATTTGGACTTTTTTTCTCTTCATCTTTTTTGTCACCACAGCAGAGTGAGTACTATCTTGCTGTTGCACTGTCAAGCACACCCTTGCTTGCTCACCTCTTAGTTATTAAAGAAGATTAGGTAAAGTGTTATTATTTAGTATTTAGTAGAGAAAAAACAAAATATAAGTATATCAAGGTGTGTACAGTTACATGTGCACATGGAAGAGAAGAGGTATTAGAAAACCAGTAAGGTTCTCATTACTTTAAAGCCCAATCTGAAATCTGTATAGTGTATTTCTTATGTAGAGCGTGATAAGGAAAAGCACCTGTTTTCAAAAGAACTGAGAAAAAAGAATTAAAAATAAATATTTCAAAAGAACTCATAAATAGAAAGAGATTAGATCTTTAGTGTTTGGTTTATGAAATAGCACTTAAGACTGATAAATATATTTTCAGTGAAGTAGCATTAACAGTCTTAGCTGTTATTTGTTCTTTGGTGGTGGCATGCTTCATACTGTCCTAAGGTGGCCTACAGATAACTCACAATAATGTTTTGGTACATGGTTTGATGCAAGAGGATTTCTATAACTTACAAGTTTAAGGATGTTTGCATGGAAAAGAATAATAGCCTATTGATAAGCATTTTGATGAGGCTATTAATGCCATTTTTTTCTGAGTTAAAGCCAGTATAGATACTTTTCACTGGGAGAGACAAAATGTGGATATTCATTAGCACATGTATGTATATTGTGAAGTTTTGGTCATGTATGACAACTACTAGGGATAGGATGCAGAGAGATAGCAAGTTTGGTCTTGGCCCTGATCCACTGTAGCAGTTCTCAGTTTCTAGATCAATCTTAGTGAAAAGGGAAGGATAACTTGTTCTGAGCACAGAGAATTGAGGTTTTCAGCTGAAAAAGGCTAGACAGAAAAAAAAAAAACCCGTGCTGAGGTGTAAGAGGAAGGTACCTGCATTCACCAGAGAGGGAAAGTTTTGAAGGAGAGAGCACAATGTAAGTGTTGTCATTTCACAGGTACTTATAACATTTTCCTAGCATTTTTATTTCATCATTTGATATCAGTCAAATATACAGTTTATAATAATTTCTATGTGGACTAGTGAATCACAGCAATGCATGGGTTTATATGCTAGGTGGTAAATGAACCTGAAGGGTCCTTTGTCTTAAAACCAAGCAAAGTGCAGGATGCCCTTTTTAATGCAGAAGTAGCGGGTCATGTTGTCTTTAGGTGCCATCTGGTGGACATTGTGCATCATGTTCAAAGCGCTGCCTTGGCTTTCTGCTTGCATTGGTCATGCAGGTACATACGTGCTGAGCACAGAAAAGGTTGCTGCAGGTTAGAGATACAGAGATTATATAAAGATGACTGGCACTGCAACGAGGCTGCAGCAACAGAGTTGGTCAAATCATAATGTAGGTCTGTATAGTACAGGTTTCAGAGATTTCCAGTTCTCAGAACTCTGACAATTTTCTCCTTCACTTAATGTATAATTAGTGATAGCCTCTTTAATGTGAAGAGGATAATGCTCTTGGTAGTGGTATTTTTAAATTAAGATTATGACATTCTGGAGCTACACTCTGACCTTACTTGAGGGGAGTGTGGTCAAACTATTTTAGAGCTTATTTTTTTAATTGTACAGGCATCTTGAGATGATGAGTTACTATTAAAATAATCCCAAAGATCATATTAAGTAGCAAAAGGGTTTGTGTAAATTTTGTAGTAGAATAGTAGTTATGTTCTTGTTAGACATCTTCAGGACTTAAGAGTTGGTTATATGAGTTACGGTAGGACTTGTCTTGTGGGAGGAAGTACTGTCATTTTGCTTGACCAAACATCTTACAAGTATATTATTTCCTACTTTGGCCCCAACAATAAGGTCCTTTTCACATGTCCATGGAGGTCCTACTTAAAGCACAAGCTAGTACATGATAAAGCAGGATTGCATTTTGGTGCTGCCTCCTGCGGGCAGGTGAGACACCTGGGAAGAGACAGAGAAGGGAAAGAAAATAGTTCTGTCTGCCAGCTAGGGTGGGTAATCGGGCAAGTTGGAGAAAGGGCGTCACGCTGTGAGATGTCAGAAAAACTCTGCTTCTAAGAAAGATATGTTCATTTGCCATATCTATACAGAGATATGCGCTGGTCAGACGTGTGCCTTCATCTTTGACATTCAAAGTTTATTCCCAAAGTTGGGATCCTTTAGTCATGGGTTATGCAAGTGAATACATTGTGTAGGCAGAAATTTTGTGTAGCTGAGCTGAGCATAAGATGAGAGATCTGAGACAAAAAACGTTCATGTACGTGCTTTGTAGGCCAGCAATTACAGGTTTGATTCAATAGAGGGAGTAATATACATGCAATTGGTAGTGTGCTGTAACTTGGTACATTTAGCTCATTCATCTATGTGTATTTAAGTGTTGAGACTTGAAGTGCTTATGAAAATGTTAATTTTGGAGAAGTAAGTCTTCCAATAAAGACCGGAGTTGGAGTGTTCCAGCCACAACTCCTCTTTTTTGGAAAAAAAAAAAGCCTTTTGGAAAGGCTTTTCTGTTGCGGGAAGTTATGGATAGTCAGAAGTTGTGAAATCTGAGGGCAGCTAAAACATCCTCCTCATGTGAGTGCCAGCAGGCAGTGCAGTCTACAGTGTCAGTGTCAGTATTAACATTTCAAATGGCATGAATGGTGAACTCTGCTGCTGATTGCTTCTGTTACCATCTAACCTATATAGACTTATATTTTGCACTTTGTATGCACATTCATCCATACTTAAATTCAGAGATACCTAGGAGAAAGTCTTCCATTGGCCTGATATTCACAGTATGAAAAATTACAGCTGCTGGCAATGCACGTGGTTTAAATACTGGTACTCACAAGTGCTGAGTGTGCATATGTGTGAATTCTTGTTTTCACATAGAGTGCTTTGAGAATCTGCAAAAGCCAGCAAAGCTACAGCTCTTCCACTCCTACAGTGAATTTTGTATGGCATTTAAAAAAGAAGAAAACCCAAAGAAACAGATTTTCATCCCTGAGACACTCTGAAAAATGATGTCAGAAAGTTGGGTTTACCATGTAATGGGTTAATTCAAATCTGATACTAATAAATCACATTTCATGCATTCAGTTGAGAGTTGTGTTGGTCTTCCAGAATGGATATTCTGCCATCTCTTTTTAGCTTAGTAGTCTTTTTCCTGCCCTTTCTAGCTGATTTCATTATCGTGGTGTTCCTGACTGGTCCAATAATGTATCAGCTTCCCACTTTCAGCCTTTATTGCCCATCACTTAGATTCTCCAGGAAAAAATTTCTCATGTCTAGGGGAAAAGCTTCTAAAAATCTATACAGGGGCTGCCCTTCAGATGCATGGCTTTGCAGGCAGTGATCCTGTGACACTTCTGTTCCTCTTGTTTGCTTCTGCTCCTTACACATGTTGTTTCTCACATTTGTGCTGTTTATTGTGCTGTTTCTTAACTCTAAGTAGAAGAGTTATGAATTCATAATATATTTGTGAACTATTTTCTGTATTGAATTTGTCACTTCTGTTTCTTTATGTTTGTAGTCCCTTCAATAAGGTCTCTTTTCTCTTATTTGAAAGGATGTTGGCTGTGTTCAACCCAATCCTGATTTAGATGTGAGGCTACTACCACAGTGTATTGGTATAAACTGTAATAATTTGAATAAATGTATTGGGTTTGCATGGCAAGGTTTTGGTAGCAGGGGAGCTACAGGGGTGGCTTCTGGGAGAGAATGCTAGAAGCTTCCCCTGTGTCTGATACAGACAATGCAAGATGGCTCCAAGTTGGACTGACTGTTAGACAAGGCTGAGCCTAACAGTGGCACTGACAGTGGCATTGCCTCCATGGTAGCGTATTTAAGAAAGGGTAAAAACTGCAGCTCAGCAGCATCTGGGAGTAAAGGAGTGAGAATATGCGAGAGAAACAATTCTGCAGACCCCAAGGTCAGTGAAGGAGGAGGTGCTCCAGGGGGCAGAGCATAGATTCCCCTGCAGCCCGTGGTGCAGATGGTATGAGGCAGGCTCTGTCCCTGCACCCCATGGAAGTCCACAGTGGAGCAGATCTCTGCCTGCAGGCCATGGAGGTCCACAGTGGAATGGATCTCCACCTGCAGCTTGGGGAGGTCCATGGTGGAGCAGGGGGAGGAGGCTGTGATCCCCCTGCAAGAAGCCTGTGCTGAGCAGGGGAAGAGTGTGAGGAGGAAGGATTGGTAGAGACAATGTATGATGAACTGACCACAACCCCTGTGCCTCTCACTGTGCCTCTCTGGGAGGAGGAGGTAGAGAAAACAGGAGTGAAGAAGAGCCAGGGAAGAAGGGAGGATTGGGGGGAAATGTTTCAAGAGTTGGTTTTATTTCTTGCTGTCCTACGCTGACTTAGATTGGTGGTAAGTTAAATTCTTTTTCTCAAGCCAAGGCTGTTTTGCCCCTCATGGTAATTGGCAAGTGATCTCTCCATGTCTTATCTCAGCCTGTAAGCCTTTTGTCATATTTTTTCGCCCCTGTCCAGCTGAGGATGGGGAGCAATAGAACAACTTGGTGGGCACCAGGCAGTCAGCTAAGGTCAACCCACCACTATAAATTAATCTGTATTATTTGCTATTAATATAGTTCTTTTCACTGAGTTCATACTAGTTTCAGTTTATAATCTGTAGGATTTATTAATGAAATTGGTTTCAGAAGTGTTCCACTCCCTTCCCTGATGCATATGGCTGCTCTGAAGACTTGTCACTCCACAACAATACAAACCAGTATGCAGAAAGCTATTTATAAAGTCTCAAAGCACTATGCCAGTAAACTTGAAATTAGCACTGAGCAACTAATTGACAATTATACAGCTTGAAAGAAGTGCTAATTAAAAAGTTTGGAAGAGATGAGTTACAATTGAAATACAAAATTAGCCAGAGACTTAGTGCCTGAAATAGAAATAGGGGTTGATTAGCAGAAATGCAAAAAAACACTGGCTGTGGAAGTAATGAACTTTAAATCTGCTTTTTGAGTAAGTCTCTGCCAGTCTTTAGGATCAGAAGAGACACTGTTTTGCTGTAAAATATAGCCAAACTATTTGTCAGTGTTGGTGTTTGTTTCCCATGTATTTACAGTGTGTTCAATCACTGAATTTATAGATTTTGACCGAGAGATCATGATTGTCTGCATCTCTGATGATCTCTGTGCTACTGAGTTCAAAATACCGGCCTTATTCTATGAACACAAAAAGAGGTAAGAAACAAGAAGATAGAAGTTGTCTTGGTTAAAGACTTGGTTAAAGGTTGCTTGGTTAAAGGTGTTCAAGTCTGGTAACTGAGGGAGCCTTGTATATTTTGAGGGTTTTCTCCTCTTTGCCATTTTGTCCTGTTCTTTTATGGAGTGGTAGGAATGGAGATCCACTGGCTTCGGAAGTGGTTTAGATGCTATGTTTTGACAAGACAAGTTGGTGAAGGGTGCATAAATGTAATAAAACCATCATGAAACTGCAGGCTCTCTGAAGGGATCCTTCAAAGTTGCCTGGTTTTGCCTGGTTTTATGCATTGTATCTAGTGTATGAGTATGTGTAGGGTGATGGAGAAGGAATGAGATAATTTTAAGAGAGCAGAGTAATGTCTACATGTTAATTCAGCTTTGATTTGCTGTGTTTGCGTCTGAGATAATGACAGATGCTTTTTCTTTAAACATGAATCTTTGTCAAATCCTATTTCTTGATGCCAAGTATATATCTCGGATGACCTCATTTTGTAATGTTTGTAATATATAGTCTGTCTCTTTTCTGGAAATCATATTGTTTTAGGATTGTACTTGTCAATGTAAAAGAAGTAATGAGACCTGTGGAGTGGGAAAGATGAATTCTAGTGAGCATTAGATTAGAGATATGGATTTGGTGCTACCTCACACACATAAAATAGTCATCACAGCAGGTAAGGTTACACAGAAAAGGCACAGTTCACCACATAATGAATTAAAGAGAACCTGATCCATGCCTGCTGTAAAATGCTAGAACTCGTGACTAGTCCTGAAGGCAGTCTTGTACCTTGTTCCTGGCTGTTCATATGCCATACTCCAAACCCTTCTAAAATTCCTATTGCAGAACCATTTCATCTCAGCTCAATAAACTCTAATAGGTTTGACAATAATAAGGTTCATTTCATAGTAATGGAATGGGTTGCATATTTCATTTTTTTCCCTGTTGTGAAAAAGTTGGAAGAGAATCTACATGTCACTCAAATGTTTTTCTTTGTATGTTGGGAGTCAAAACTGTCATAAATCTCTGCATTTTCAGATGATGATGATGATGTCTATAGATCTCAAAATTTATTTGGGATATTTTATGCAAAGTCTTTAAAATCCAGATGGATTTTGCTGTGAATATGCATATGCTCCTAACTTAATTCAAACAGGTATTAACAGAGGAAGCCTTTTTATGTAAGATTTGTTCTTTATTAGTATATACTACACTTAGGTGCTAAGCACTGTACTGAAAGCCTGTTATGTCTTTATGGGTTACCATTGTATATTTTCAGAACTGTGTAAATATTATTGGCATGTAAAGTGAGCTTTCATTCATACTTGCCGATAGTTACTGCTCCAGTTATCCTCAGAATTAGAATTGCACATGTTGAGAGATGTAGATGGCTTCTAATTGTAGCAGCATTGGAATGTGAGTTGTGTCCAACTTGCTAATAGTATTCTTCAGAGCTGCAGCCCATCCTATCAAAAAATCATATGAGTGAATTCAATCTGCACTACTTACATTAACTGCTTAGAATAATGGAGACTGGCTCATGCCAAACATAAAAGCACTATTGCAGTGAAACTGTATTATAATGGTACATTGAGTTTCATTAAGAGGCATTTTCATCATACAGCATAGCTGATTCAGAGCAAAGATGTCATTCAAGTATTTCAGCCCAATATGCCTTTGCTCCCGATGACTAGCGCCATGCACTGTTGGACAGAAACTGTGATGCAGGGAATGTTTTCTTTGAAGCTGATTTTTTTTTTCCAGTGTGCATACAAGAAATCTATTTCCTAAACAGAATAGCAGCTGGTGTATGTTGGCTGATTATTTAATTTTCCTCTTTTGTTTTAAACAGAATAAATCTTAAACACACTTACAGTTAGGCCATTACTTTTCTCAGGAAAAATCATAGCGGTATGGTTTAGCTGTGGCTTAGGCTTTCGGGATGACCATGGTCTGTTGTTGAACTGCTTTGGTGTGGTTTTTTTGTTCTTTGCAAGATCCATCAGTTTAAGTAGTTGAAAGACTTATGGACTATACTGATAATATCTCATGGTTTAAATGGATTCTGTGCAGTTCCATCTTCAGCTGCTGTGACCTCATTCCTTCTACTGGAAGATAACTTTATGGCTAGCTTGTTGCTGCAGCAGTGCTTTTGGCAGTTCCTTCTGTGTAATTCTTTCTATAGTTCATGCTGAAAAAACAAATTATTCAGCAGAGAGGGTAACCCTGTGTATCATGAATCTGGAGGAGAAAGCAGAGTACGCTGAATCAATAACAAAATAAGTTGGTTTGGTTTTGTTTTTAAAGGAGCGCCCATCCATCATCATGTCAAGGCAATTCTGATTAATAAACATGAGAATTTGAAAAGATCACCAAGTACCACTGTCTGTAAGAGCAGATGCAAGATGACCTTAATCATTAGCTCCCTGAGAACCACCTACATGTTTGATTGAAGCTTCAGTCCCTCAGTAGTGGGCAGATTGTAATATCCATGTTTGAAGTTAGGGTGTTTCAGAAAATACCTGTGCCTTTGGGCATTGACATACCCAAAAATACAAATTATGTGAAGTGACAAGCATTCCTCCCAGAAATACGAATTCTGATGGGTAGGCTGTTGTCATGTAAAATGGTCACTTTCAACAATCAACTTTTATATAAGCCTGGTTCCTGTATGCGCGTCATGATGGATGGAAAGAACTGCAGTAAAGCTATGGAAATTAAGTGTGGAGCCAATTAGGAGTTAAAGCTTCTCCTTACCTGAGAGAAACATGACAAGAAGTAGGACTGTTCTGTTTAGGATAAGAAGAATGAATTAGAAAGGGAGCCTAGAGGGAATCCTGCAGTTATTTTGCAGTTATAACCATAGAAGTATTTTTTTTTTATTACATAGCTGAAATTGCTAAAACAATTTGAAAGCAGTTTAAATCTCCTAAAGGGAAATGGCTGGGGATTTCCCTCCCTTTTCCCCTCCTCCATTTTCCCCCTTATTTTACGTTTGGTTAAAATATATTTTCCCTGAAGCATTAGTATTCTTTCTAGGACTTACTGTTTAGGCAGGTCTGTTGCTGTCCATTTTCCCTGCCTCTTGGAATATTGTTTTCCCATACCTTCAACTGACTTATTGGAACAATAGTTCAATGCCCTAATGCAATGAAAGGTGAGGTTGAAATTAATCCTGGGGCACTGCTGCTGTTTTAGTACTTTAAGATCTAAATTTTAGCAAGAATGCAGAAAAAGACATGTTTGAGGGTAGTGGGAGGGCAAATACAGCGAAGACAGTCACAAAAATAACAAAGGAGGCAATTGCCTGTGAAAATGACCAAGATGAAGAAATAAAAGGGGAAAAGGCACAAGGAGGAGGACCATGTGAATAGGTGTAGTGTTAGGAGCATACATACCCCTCCTGAGTGTGGTGGTTTTGTTTTTCTTAATAAGGTATTTATATTCAATTTGATGTATTCCAAAAGAAAATGGAAAGTCTGTTCACAAGTGTCTTCTTAAGACCCAAGGATAAATTCTGGAGGGGAACAGCATGACTGATGCTTGCAGATACGATTTCCCATCATGCTGCAGGGTGGTGAAACAATGGGCTGCTTCCTGAGCAGAGCTGAAAAAAATAGTTTCATAGCTGGGAAATAAGGTTGGATAATGTAAAAGGTAGGTGGAATAAAACACGAGGCAGCTGCATCAGCAGAACTGTGTTAGCAATGGCTAGCTCTGCACTTTGCTTTTCCTTTGAAATAACCTCTGCTGGATGGTCATAAAATGTTTTGACACCTGTGGTACATTTTCTTTCTTGGCTCTTGACAAAATTCAGAATGTGAATACTGAAACACAGGCTAAGCCAAACTAAGGCAACTAAGGCTGTGGCTAAGTGCCAATTTAAGACATTGGCTCAGGAGGATTTTTCCTTAATAGCCCACATGAAAGTTGTCTGAAAATAACCTGTGGCTCAATGATAGTGAGCTAGCTTCAGCACTAGAAGGTGGGCTGGAGTCCCATCTCACCAGTGCTGTGCTGATGGTCATACTCCTCTGGTTTCAGTGTCATTGCTGGGGATGACAGTAGTTAAGCTGGCATCAAAGCTTGACCAATTGCTCTTAATGGATACATATTAATTAGTTCCTGGCATCCTGTCATTGATTTGTTAAGATTACAAGACTCCTAGCTATAAAATAGCTTGCACTGAGAGCACATTTCAAACTTTACATGAGCTGTATGATTCTTTTAGTAAATAAATACCTCTTGTATTAAGCTGCATAGATGGTATGACATTTGTGGAGCAGTGTAATGTAGCAAATCATATCCAACATAAACAGATAAAATTCATCATAAATGAAACAAGGTGCATCTGGAAAATGGTGTAATGAAGGTAAATATATGATTTCAGCAGATTGGGTATTTCTAATTTGCCCTGAATAGTTAATTTTCACGAGTAAGTATATATCTGCATAATTAAATGTGTAGCACTTTCATATAGTTCATGATGGGTGCTCTTTTCTTTTATTGCAGCAGATGTCTCTCTTGCATACTGCAACAGTGACAATCGACAATCCTAGCTCTGATTTAAGGTTCCTGTGTAGGTCCTGCAGCTGTTAAGTGCCTCATTCTAGCTGGTTCTCAATTAACTGAAATTCTCTTCTGCTCTGTGCAGCAACGTGGCTTTGCACACAGGCATCCAGAAATACATTGAGTTAATGGTATCCAAGAGTTAATATGCACAAATGTCATCCTTGTGTGCTTTAGTTCCATAAAAAAATAATAATGGACTAATAATGATGCACTGCAGGAAAGACAATTGAGAAATATCTTGCTTGATTTTGCTGGTGAAGAATATTACCAAAAAAGTGAGGGATCAGGCAAGGCATGAATAACGTAGCAGAAAAAAAACCCTCTGACCTAAAGCTTAGAGAAAGCATCTTTGATATAATCATGAAAGTACTCAAGTGCCATTTTAGATCCTATTCCCCAATTTATATTTGAGCTAAAATAAGAAAGTATTCTAAGTAGGGGTTGCAAATAGGTAAAATAATGTTTCATATTTTACCGTTACTAATATTAAAGTAAGATTTTGAATGAGAAGGTGGAATTTGAAGAGAAGCTTGAGCAAGGTGGAATTTGAGTGGGGCCAGTGTACAGTATGGGAAAGCCTTACAGGGGGCAACAAGCTGGTGGAAATTTGGGGGCAGGAAACTAAATGATAATGAGATGTTGAAAAGGTGAAAGTGAAGCTTATGTTGTCTTGTTGTCAGTAGCAGAGCAGGTGAAAGTTGTAATGTGTCTGAAAATCCAGCTGATGTGTTTGGTGGCAGAAAGTTTGGCATCCTGAAAAGGAGTGGGTACATAATAAAGAAGTCCACAGAGATAGAGAGAGAAGTCCCAGTGGAGTTTCACTCATTAATGGAATAGAGTTTGGGAAGTAAATGTGGAAATTAATTAATTAGTATATGTTGCAGATAAAATAATCTGAAAATAAGGATTAGACCAGACATGGATTCACTAGGTACTCCCTCCTTATTAGCATAGCCTGGCACTTCAGCCTGCTTCTTAGATAAAGGTTCACACGCCGGGTAAGAAACTTCAGAAATGGGAGGTTTTGAGTACTGAGAAAGGGATAATGGAAAAGTTCCAATTTTAACATGCTGAAGATTAATGGAGGTGGTGTGTCCAGACATGCATGTGCAACATCAGCATGCACTTAAAAATACATGTCACTGAAATGCAAATCCACTTTACACACAGCTCACTCAATAATGATCAAGATGGCAGGGCTGTGAGGGCAGAGATTAATTTGTCTAACAGTTGAGCCAAGTAGTTTTCCCCAGTGAATACTTTTCAGGTGCAACAGGGAGACTAGAGTGGAGGATCTTGTCTCCTACCTGACATTAATGTTTAGTGAAGCAGGATTTTTTCTATTAAAATATACACTTCTGGAAAATCAGTTAAAACCGAAATCTGATAAAATCCCTAAAGAAATCTGCTGTGTATTTTTAAAGTGTTTTTTAACATAAACATTTTAGGAAACTGAGGCACATCTCCAAAAGGATTGATACCCTAAAAATGCACAGCTAGAATAAATTCTTTTATTGTGTTTTGCATTACTCTTCAAGTCCTTCTAGTTTCTTTTATGAAAAGCTATTTCTTTTTCAGTGTGAGAGTGTATCTGAGGGAAATATGTATCTGATATCAACAGATTCCACATGGGTTTGTTTCAGGAATATGTGTATTTTCTGAGTGCACAACTTCCATTATAAGGAAAATGCAAGTTCTCCCTTTTTAATGAACCACACAATGTGATAACAAAGAGGCCCTTGATAACTTTGCAACAAAGAAGAGGGGAGAGTCTTACTTCCAAGCCTGTAAGCAGCAACTCTGTAAGTGCAAAACATGCAGAAGGAATAAAAATACCTGGATGGCAAATCACCTTTAACGTAAGTGCAAAATGCGTTTCCATTGTCCTAGCTGGCTTTGCAAGATATCAGCCATTTAACCTTTAAGATAGGCTGCTTAGGGCTCCTGTCCTGCTGCATCCTGCTGCTCTGTGTGCTCCAGGAAATAGTTGAACATCTCTGTCTAGATTAACTCAAATTAATTTGTTGGAGGCTGTATTTCTGCACACCTGGCCAGACCTAACTCCACTTGTGTGTGTGTGTATATATATATGCTGAATATTGCACAAAACATAGACTGTGGGTTTTCTAATAGGACTGAATAGGTAATTACTGATAAGAAATTTGGTTAAATTGCTGATCATGACATTAACATTGATTTACTGAATTACTATGCTTTACTGGGAAAGGATAGGAAATAGCTGCAGGGAGAAACTTCTCGTTTTCAACAGTTACTGTGGAAATCCAAGTCATTTGACCTTAAGTAGTAATCTGTCTCTGGAATTAGAGCAAGAGAATAATGACAATTCAGTCATAACATCCCTGTTGTGTCAACCTTGCCCCAGTCTCATATTGTTTTTCCTTTTCTGAATAGAAGTAATACAGATCAACACATTACTGCTATGGAGTGTGGGAAGGGATGTCTGGCCTTCAAAAGATGGATAGTCGATTAGTTCATGGTTGTTACCAGTGCTGCAGTTTGTAAGGATGGAGAAAACGTTAATCAAGTAACTCTCAGAATCTCTGCTGGGTGCATCTAATTGGCAAAAAGAATTCTTTTGCTTTCATATAGTGCTACACAATGGGTAGTGCACATAAATCTTTTGTTTCGTCTTCTGTATTAAGTATTGGATGGAGGAAAGGTTTTATCTGACACGTACACTTGTTCCTCTGTGCACCCTGCTCTGAGCAGACAGTTGGACTAGGTAGCTGCTGGTGGTCTCTTCCCGCTCATTTCTGTGAGTACATTCTGTGTTAAGAAACAACTTTATCATTTCTAGTGATGACAGCTATGCAAACAAGTTAGGCAATATTGGTGGTCCTTTGCCACTTTGTTTGTTAACAAATAAAATTGCAAAGCAACTTAGATAGTCAGTCCAAATGTTCTGTTAATGGATCTTTTGAAGTGAAGGAGAATATTTTTATTGGCAGTAATTAGGGTTAGGTCAGACACATAAATTTTCACTTACTGTAAACATGGTAAAATTTTCTGAATCATTATGGATTTGGACTCTTTAAAAAGAAATACCTTTCTAGAACAGCTTTTTTCTAGGTGGAAAAAACTTGCTGGGAAATGCTACAAACCCCACATTTCATATGAAATGTCTAATAAAATTCATTTTAAAAGCTACTTAACATATTTTAAGTTATTAGTAATGATTGATATTAGAAGTCAGTGTGTCTTTCACCATTGTTTTCATTTTATATTTCATTGATGAAGTTAAGGTAGCCATGCAGCTGGGGATAGATACTTCCTTTTTTATTATTTTTAAGGCAATATATTTTTTGGTTTCAGCATTACAGAAAAACATGCCTCATTTAAATAACCTTGTAATATTATTTATATAACTTGTGTCATTAGAAAGAAATATTTTTGTGATGTTTTATCAAATCTCTTATGCAACATCTAAAATTTACCTTTGAATTATTTGATAGTATGATTCCTAAGTGATACTAGAAGTGTGATACAAAACAGGAGGCAAGAAATTCCAAACAAAGGGTGTCATTATTCCAGGTTTAATTCATATTAAGGTGAATCAAAGTGAACATTGTTTCTTTGACCTTCATTGTTCTGTGTTCTATGGCTAAATTTGTCAGTATATATGAACTTTGTGTGGTACTGTATTCCAGTAACTATTGCCTTAATACTACTGCAAAATTTAGTGAATACATAGTGCAGTCACAGTTTATCCTGAACTTTCATCTGAACTTTCTGTGTCATTTTAGGCTAAAATACCCAGAGCTTCCTGTTAGAAATATTTTGTTAAAGTGACTATAACAATTGATTTGGTAGTTGAAAAATGATTGAAATAAACACAATTGCTTATGGTGCTTGAATATATTACTAATGCAATACTTAGAATTTGCAGCTATTATGGAGATCAAAGCAAACAAGTTGGTTATTTTTGTAGATATAATTAGATATTCTACGGGAAAAGGTATTTTAAGCTTGTTGCTTCTCCCATGAAAGAATTTAGCAGTTGTAATGAAGTTTCCCTGGAAAAAAAGAAATTATGTAGTTAATGTTGTGCTTTCCTTTCTGGAAATATCCAGTCCACAGCAAGTCACATACATGTTTGAAGATGTTAAAGGAAAGCTGAAGAAGCAGTAAGAGCTTTGTGTCTTGAAGATACGTGGATGGGGAGACGGCCCTGTCCATTTCCTTGATCTGTTCCTTCAGGCAGAGGCATGATGAGAAATTGCTGCCCAGGATAAGAAAGAAGTAATCTTGATTTTTCAAAACAGCAGTAAGATACGATAGGAATTGCCTTGCAATATGGGAATTTTGATTCAGAAAGGGAGTTTATTGTTCTGCTTTATTGTAAGATGCTCCTGAACATTTAGAGGTGAGCAAGGACTCAGTTTTCTCATATGGACTCTTGGGCTGTTTTGGGCTTCCTGGACCAGTTTTACTGCACTTACGTTTGTTTTTTCTTTTCACATCAATACTTTACTTCTGTTGTGCTTGGGAATGCTATGCTTAGAGATGACCGTAAATCTTCAGTTATAAGCAATCCAAGTTTCTGTCTCTTTGTTGCTTCATATGCATTGCAGTCAGTTTATAGGGCTTGTGCTAACTCCCAGGTTATTCCTAGATGAAATTTAAGCAGTTACCTTTTTTTGAGTATTATTCATGTGAGGAGCTGTTTGTCTGGTTTGTACTGTAATTAGGATCAAATGAGGCAATTCAATTCAGCAGCACAAAGTATGGAGGAAACCTGATACTGCTGTGGTTTGATGTGACATAAGCATATTTCAGTGAAAATCAATTGTTAAAATGTGTTACATGTTCAAGAGCAGAGCCAAGACCCATCCCTCTCACCATGAGGTTACCTTGGCTGCTTGCCTGGCTACAGGTGGGATCTATAGTCATTTCACAGTACATCAAGTAACTAAATCAGAATTTAACCTAATAGGAACTTAAAGGAATCAAAAGCAAAGGATGGGATGACACCAACTACTGCTTCCTGTCTGAAAAACACTTGTCTGTGAATCTGCAGAAAAAGATGAAAAAATCTGAGACTAAATTCCTGCCCTCTGCTGCATATTCTCCTTTTTACTCTGTGGCAGCCTTTGCACACACTGTTGTTCCAGCTGAATGGAAATCATGTACGTCAAAATACAGGATACAGCCATTTTCATCAAAGATCCTCCTCTCCTTCAAGCAGGCCTCATTTCCTCCTGCAGAGAACTGAGCTTCAATTGACATCCTGAAGAGTATTATATCCACTGTGCTATGGACCACAAATGCCTTTTGTGTGCTTTCCTAGTCTGTGACCTCCAGGGTTACAGAGTTCCTGCATGTCTGGTAGTGGGCCCATCGGTAGCACTGGGGGCTGACCAAGTGTTGGGAATGATCTGCAACCTTTCTTAGCCCAACTGTCTTCCCAAACAGCATTTCTACAGACTCACTGGCATCTGTTGCCACTCCATTTTCATTTTGTGAAGATCTCCTTGGATTTAAGGGAGATGCATATCTTTATTTACCAGCTTATTTTCAGGAGGTGGCTGCTAGTCTGTTGTGATGGAGGACCCATTTTCCTTGTCCAGCCTGCTTTACAGTATGATTCACCCCTTGCACAGGGAGTGTCTGTGATTCATGGTTGAAGACTTTGGTAAGCATGGAGCTTAACCCCAGCGAATCTCCCTACAGTTTTTGTTTCTGTCCAGAAGTGTGGTCCTGGTCTCTTTGCCAAAGTTTATCTTTCCCTGGAGAGCTTTTGAGTGCCAAGGAAGCTCCTACAAAACCTGACTCTGTCTCAGCACAGTAAAGTTTATGAGCTGTTCTGCAATGCATGAGGTTACACACCTACCTAATTTTCCATTCCTGTTTTCTGTGTATGATGTACAATAGTAACGTCAGAATAGTGCGTCAGTGGCTTTTGAAAGTCCTGCGTGGGGTTTGGAACAAGTAACTGTGCACAGCTCAGTAGACAAACTGTCTCTCAGCTGGGAGGTCCAGTGTCCCTGTCATGGCCCAGTTTGTGGTGTAGATGCATCCAAGTTGATGGAATTGTTTCTCTTCCCAGCTGATGAGGCGTAGCCAGAAAACTTAATCCTATGATTTATTTAATGCAATTGGATGAAATTTTACAACAAAAGCTTGAAAAAAAAAATAATTTGGAAGATCTGGTTTTGTGAACACTAATGAAGATACTTCAGTGAAAGAAGGAGGTTGTGAGTGCTCCATCCCTGGCAGTGTTCAAGGGCAGGTTGGATGAAGCCTTGGGTGACATGGTTTAGTGTGAAGTGTCCCTACCTATGGCAGCGGGGTTGGAACTAGATGATCTTAAGGTCCTTTCCAACCCTAACTATTCTATGATTCTATGATTTGTAAGCCAAGGCTTGACACTGTAACTAGATTTTGCATGATTACAGTCTTTTTAACCAGCATTTCTTGTTCTGATGTTTAACTTATTCTCCGCTTGTAAGAAATCACTGTTTTTTTCCCCCTGTTGGTTTTTTTTTTTAATCAGGGTTTCCTTAAATTATTTCTAGGTTATACTCTTACACTGTGAGAGGTGGCCTCAAGTTTATGTATTAATTTATAAGATCCCTCCCACTGTGAGTGTTTCTTGCTGGACTAGAACTCTTAATATAGGAGAGACTGAAAACTTCAAATGAAGCTCTGATGAAAGGAGAGGTATAAAATTGAAGTTATTTTTTTACCAGATAAATTGTTTCCCCTGCCTTTTGCTATCAAAATTCTCAATGTCTGATTTCTAAAGCAAAGAGTTTGCAATCTCATGTACCTCATGACAACTGCAGATCCCAAGAGATCAATAATAAACAAACACTTATAGTCAATGCTGACAGTTTCATTTTTAGAAGGAACTTTTTTCAGTGTTTAATATTTATTGTCTGACTGCTTGTCTCTCTTTGATTTGGTGATGCTAAGAACAGTGAGTTTTACTGGTGTTCTTGTTTTCCTCTCTGCTTCTCGATGCTTTTAAAATAATAAAATATGGAAGGTGGACACTGAGATGTGTTAAGAGATGTGTTGGTTGCTGCTGTCAGGTTTATTTTCATTAGACTAAGCATGAGTGATGTAGGGTGAAGAAGGGCATATGCCCTCAGAAATTTTTTGTTCTAGATAGTGGAAACGCTAATAAATTGTAAGTTCACTCCCTTCTTGGTGGAGGTTTACCAAGTGTGCATTTTTTCATACACTGTTCACAGTAGCTCTATAACAGATAATTACTGCATGGAAGTGCTTGCAATTTCTGGGGAAAGATCTACTAATGTAGTTTGTATTTGCCTGATGGACTAGTGCTGGCATACAGTTTAATTGCATTTTGGTGGTAAAAATCTAACATGCAATGGTGCCTGGTCATCTTTAAAAGGCTCAAGTCTGCTTCAGGATTTGTTAATGTTATAGAAGATATTTCCTTCTCCATTTGCTAATTTGCCTGTTCACATTGGCAGTCCTTGTGGTCTGTGTGTTTGTGCAGAGCCTAGCACATCTTAACTTTGATGTCAGAGTAGGACCACAGTGTTTTATTGCTAACTATAATACCATATTCAAGAATATAATGGATAAGAATCAAATAAATTTTTAACTTGTATTTAAAGATCCTGCTTTATTTCCTCTCAGATATGCAAACATTTCAAGGCATTTAATATAATGTGTTACTAAAATTCCAGAGCACAGAATTGCCATCACCCACTTAATGACTCTAGAGCTATCTAAGAATAAATGAATTCTTAAAAAAAAATAATATAGATATTTGTTGAAACATAAATTTAGTAGAGTGGCCTGTTGCAATACCAATGATGTACAATTTATATGGATGGTTTCTTTTAAATAGAGATATTAAATTATTAATTCTGAAGCAAGTATCTGCTGAATTAAAAAATGAAGCAATTTTATTTGGTGCCAAAATTAGTAATTTAAGCCAATTATTATCATGTTTCCATGATATGAGCTGTTCGAAGTCATTGCTATTAAAGTTGCTCTTCATTTTAAAGACCCAAGTGACTAATGGTTTTTCTGAGCATATACTGCTCTCCTACTTATTAAAAGCTATATTTGAATATGGAAATTTGAGCCCATATTGTTTGCATACTCTAAAGGATGTAAGATAAATATCCGGTGTATAAATGACCAAGGGGATTAATGGTTGTCTAGGAAGACAGAGCGTGCAGCAAACTCACTGCCCTGGACTTCAACAGAGCAGACTTTGGCCTCTTCAGGAACCTGCTTAGTAAGGTTCCATGGGATATAGCCCTAGAGGGCAGGGGCACTCGAGACTGCTGGATGATATACAAGGATCACCTGCTACAAGCTCAGGAGTGTTGCATCCCAGCTAGAAGGAAGTGCAGCAGGAGGGCCAGGAGACCTCCTTGGATGGATAAGGAGCTGATGAGAAAAATTTGAAGGAAGAAAGAGGCTTATAAAAGGTGGAAGCAAGGACAGGCAGCCTGGGATGAATACAGGGATGTTGTCTGGGAAGGCAGGGACTAGGTTAGGAAAGCTAAGGCCCAGTTAGAATTAAACTTGGCTAGGGATGTGAAAGATAACAAGAAGGGGTTCCATAGGTACATTGAGAATAAAAGACTGACTAGGGACAATGTGGGTCCTCTCTGGAAGCTATCAGGAGAGCTGGGTACACAGGATTTGGAGAAGGCTGAGGTTCTGAACAACTTCTTTGCCTCGGTCTTCACTGGCAAAGGCTCTGACCGCACCACCCAAGTCTTGGAAGGCAGATGCAGGGACTGTGAGAATGAAGACCTTGGTCCACTGTAGGAGAGGATCTGGTTCAAGACCATCTTAAGAACCTGAACATCACAATTCCATGGGAGCTGATGAAATCCATCCACAGGTCCTGAAGGAGCTGGCAAATTGCTAAGCCACTGTCCATCATATTTGAGAGATCATGGCAGTCAGGGGAAGTTTCTGATGACTGGAAAAGGGAAAATATAACCCCCATTTTCAAGAAGGGGACAATAGATGACCCAGGGAACTACAGACCAGTCAGTCTCACCTCTGTGCCTGGCAAAATCTTGGAGCAGATTCTCCTGGAAGGCATGCTAAGGCAAATGAAAAACAACGAGGTGCTTGGTGGCAGCCAGCATGGCTTCACTAGGGGGAAATCCTGCCCAACCAATTTGGTGGCCTTCTACAATGGGGCTGCAGAGCTGATGGACAGGGGTAGAGTAGTTGACGTCATCTACCTGGACTTGTGCAAAGCGTTCGACCCTGTCCCACACGGCATCCTTGTCTCTAAATTGGAGAGACATCAATTTGATAGGTGAGCACTCGGTGGATAAAGAACTGGCTGGATGGCTGCACACAAAGAGTTGTGGTCAATGGCTCAGTGTCCGGCTGGAGGCCAGTGACGAGTGGTGTCCCTCAGGGATCGGTGTTGGGACCGGTCTTGTTCAACATCTTTGTGGCTGCCATGGACAGTGGGATTGAGTGCGCCCTCAGCAAGTTTGCCGATGGCACCAAGCTGTGTGGTTGGGTGGATGCGCTGGAGGGAAGGAATGGCATCCAGAGGGACCTTGACACGCTTGTGAGGTGGGCTGATGCCAACCTCATGAAGTTTAACCATGACAAGTGCAAGGTCCTACACCTGAGTCAGAGAAATGCCAGGAACAGCTACAGGTTGGGCAGAGAAGAGATTCAGAGCAGCCCTGTGGAGAAGGACTTGGGGGTGGTGGTGGATGAAAACATGAACATGAGCTGGCTTCAGTGTGTGCCTGCAGCCCAGAAAGCCAACTGTA
Organism: Agapornis roseicollis; assembly: GCA_002631895.1. Lineage (NCBI taxonomy): Eukaryota > Metazoa > Chordata > Aves > Psittaciformes > Psittacidae > Agapornis > Agapornis roseicollis. The sequence continues at coordinate 4,395 of NDXB01012973.1, read as the reverse complement.
TCCTGGGCTGCATCACAAGGAGCGTGACCAGCAGGTCAAGGGAGGTGATCCTTCCCCTCTACTCTGCTCTCGTGAGACCTCACCTGGAGCATTCTGTGCAGTTCTGGTGTCCCCAACATAAAAAGGACATGGAGCTGTTGGAACAAGTCCAGAGAAGGGCCACGAGGATGATCAGGGGACTGGAGCATCTCCCATACGAAGACAGGCTGAGAGAGTTGGGGCTGTTCAGCCTGGGGAAGAGAAGGCTGCATGGAGACCTCATAGCAGCCTTCCAGTATCTGAAGGGGGACTATAGGGATGCTGGGGATGGACTCTTCTTTAGGGACTGTAGTTACAGGACAAGGGGTAACGGGTTCAAACTTAAACAGGAGAAGTTTAGATTGGATATAAGAAAGAAATTCTTTCCTGTAAGGGTGGTGAAGCGATGGAATGGGTTGGCCAGGGAAGTTGTGAATGCTCCATCCCTGGCAATGTTCAAGGCCAGGCTGGACGAAGCCTTGGGTGTCACGGTTTAGTGTGAGGTGTCCCTGCCCATGGCAAGGGGGTTGGAACTGGATGATCTTAAGGTCCTTTCCAACCCAAACTATTCTATGATTCTTCTGTTCTANGCCCATGGCAAGGGGGTTGGAACTGGATGATCTTAAGGTCCTTTCCAACCCAAACTATTCTATGATTCTATGATTCTGTTCTAATTAGTTTACCATCTTTCTAAAGGAGTTTTAGCTTCTGTGTGATAAACATTGCATCCATTTTTTAACCTGGCAGTAACATTTTTCTGGTTTTATATGCTGCTCTATATTATGAATGTTCCTCATCATCTCTTCAGATGGAGTTTCAACTTGATCTTCTTCAGCTATTAAAATGGGAGATCAAACAGAATTGTGAAAGCCAGCATCGCTTTTTAAAAAAAGTATCCTTGTCCATATGGCATGTTCAGATATACCTTTATAATGACTGGTGGAGTGATAGATGTTCCAACTGTTAAGCATACTTAGGTGAAACAATATTTTTTGTTGAGAAAACATTCTTCTAAAAATGTGTTACAATGTGCATTCTGAAATGGAATATAGTAGAAAGTGGAGAAAAAAGCTGTTAAGTCAATCCAGGCTATCATTCCATAGAGGCAGCATTGTTTGTTGTACTGAAGTTTTTAGCTCTAATTTGAGCTAGTTTTCAATTTCCCATCAATGGCATTTCAGTTACATCCCTTGGGAGATTATTTCACAATACAATAGCTCCACTGAGGTGTTGTGCTGATATCTGACCAAAACCTTCCCTCCTAATTTCATTCCATTGTCTGCTATTGTAGCCCTGGCTATCACACTGTACGATTCCTGTTCTTTCTAAGCATTTAGCTTGTCAAATAGTTCTGGACAACTGCGTTCACACTTAGTTTGGTTATAGCTTCGTTAGTATGTGTCATGGTTTAAGCCCAGCTGGTAACTCAGAACTATGAAGCCATTCACTCACTCTCCCCCTTATTCCTCCCCCCACTCCTGGAAGGATGGGGAGGAGAATCGAAAGAATGCAACTCCCATGGGTTGAGATAAGAACAGTTTAGTAACTACGGTATAACACAAATCACTGCTGCTACCACCAATAAGAATAATAATGATAAGGGAAATAACAAGGGAAGAGAACACAATCTCTTCCCCCCTGCTAACCAATACCCACCCCAACCAGAGCAGTGATGTAGTCCTTCTGGGTAACTGTTCCAAATTTATAGAGTGGGCATGACAGTCTGCGGCATGGAATACCTCTTTGGCTAGTTTGGGTCAGGTGTCCTTTCTCTGCTTCATTCCAGCTTCCCCTCCTCCCTGGCAGAGCATGAGACTCACAGAGTCCTTGGTCAGAGTAAACATTATTGAGCAGGAGCTAAAAACATCAGTGTTATCAGCACTGTTCCCAGGGTGAAAGTCAAGCACACAGCACTGCACCAGCTACTAAGAAGATCAAAAATGACTGCTGCTGCTGAATGCAGGATAGTATGCAGTCACAACATTTCTGTATAGATTTATGCTCAGTCCACTTGAGCTTTTTTCAGTTGATTTTTTCCATTTTTTTTTCTTTCCCTTTTGAATCTCTTTCCCCCAACCCTATTTGTGAATAGCCCATTTTTGAAAGCTAATGAGCAATGGCGTCATCTGGAGTGTATGACAAAGCCTTAAAATCAGTGTTCTCACATCAACTGTGAAGCTGTCCATGGGTGAACCAGCTTTGTTTTTGTTACTCTGCCACATTGCCATTCCAGGTGAACTGCAGATACACTCTCCTTCTAAGTTTTCTTTTTCTCAGACTTACTGCTTTCCAAGTCTTTCTTTCCCATTGCAGTTCTGGATATTCTGTCATTAGAAAAATTCTCAGGCAACACAGCTGAAAAAATTGGTGTTTGTTGAATGTTGTCCTTTTCAATTTTTCTCATGTCTTGCTGTTACATGTATGAAAAAGTTAACATTTATCACTTTACTTTGTTCTTCAGTACTGCAAAACTACTGTTTTAGGATTCTCATGATGTGTCACTAGATAGATGAAATGAGTACTACATGGTAATGAAAACTATCTTGAAAATATTGGTGAGGCTGCTATTTTTTATCTCTCCAAATAATTCCTTTCTAGAAAACTGTGACTTTTAGAAGAATAAGAATACAATTGAGTTTGTGAGTGAAATTTATAGAAGTCTCACATCCCTTCTGATTTCATACAAAATGACTCTTTAGGATTCTGTTGTGAGTCTTGCAATATTTCTCCACTTGCTGGAGGCACTTGATGGTGTAAGAATCTCAGCTTTCCTTTTTAAAGAGAATTGCCCTTTCAGGCTTAATTGATTGCAGAAGAAAGTTGAAAACATAATCTAGGAGTTTGCAAGAGCAGAAACAAAAATGCAAATAAGAGGAACTGAATCCTTTTCCCCCTTTCAATTTGCTGATGTTTATACAAGTTTCAAATTACATTTAGACTGGCTCACCTTTATATTTAGATTGATGTACAATTTTTAATTTATTCAGTCTGAATTCACAACTATGTGAGTGCTTGGGATCCTCTTCTAGCTTGGCTTAGAAATAAGTGGCTTCTTCCAGAGCTTTTTCTGTGTGATCCTATTTATTCATAAAAAATTACCAAATTCTTATACTTGAAGTGAAAGCAATTGAACAGGAGACATCATTTTGTCCCAAGCACAGCTTCCAGTCACTTTGATTTCTCAGTTCGTAAGACATTTTCGCCAGTATTCATTCCCAATCCTTACTTAATAAATTCCTCATAAAATGAGTTACTAGGTTATAGCATACGATTTTCCTATAATGTATTTGTTCCTTCACATGCTGCTATGTATTTTGCACACAGTCTGTAACTTGCATTTGTATGCAGTACTAAGTAGATGACATATTCGATGTATCAGTAAAAAACCTGAGTTGTATTTCTAGAGTAAAGTTCTTATGAACCTCTGCAGCAGTTTCTGTTACATATTGCAATGTTCTCAGCTACTTCATGGGTTTTCTGCAGCTACAGTTTGTAAATGACAGTGTGGCATGGTAGAGGTAACTCTGTAAGGCTGCAACTACCAGATCGATAAATACACAGAAGCATAAACTATTCTTAGGGCTGTCACCTTCCATTCCTGAAGTTATGGGGCTGTTAACTAGAGGCAGGAAGAACAACATGTTGTTATAGTCACGATACACTTCAAAATACACAGGAAACTATACATCAAAAACTGGTTTAGGGGTTGCTGTATGAACTGAGATGTCAGCGATGTTACTCATATAACTTTGAAAGTAACCTCACAAGTTTTGAGAATTCATTATATCATCTGTAAGCTGTAGCGGGGACCACAGCAATTAGTTTTATTCACCTTGCATTTGATCATAGCTCCTCAAAACCACCAACATCTGCAGCGTCAAGATGAAAAGCATGTGAGCTCATGATGTTGTGCTGGCAGAGAGCAGGTAAATGAACTCTGAATGCAGTTGTTGCTGGTTACTGACTGCATAGAAGTGAAAACTACTGAAAGGTTTTTGGTATCAAAACCACTTTATGGTGCTTCATAGTCTTGGATTAGTTATCACAATGTAAAATTTCATATGTGGCAATATAGAGAAGGCTTTTATTCATGATAGACTGTCAAAGGCGACAGCATCAGTGAGGATGATTTTTTGCTGGATAAAATCATACAGGAATGATGTTGCATTATTTTATTATGTAAAAATGTAGGTGTTTGCTGTAAAGATATAGCTTAAAAGGTTACTTACTGTGGCTTTGGTAACACTTGGTGATTGAGCAGGATTTAATGTATTGTGCAGCTATGAATTGCAATAGTCAAATACTTTATTTCAACCTAGACAGGTTTGAGTAGGTTTAGTGTCAAATTGACTTCTCTATTGATGTAAAGTAGCATAT
>NDXB01012972.1:0-110872 GCA_002631895.1 Agapornis roseicollis | reverse complement strand
TCCAGGTGAGGTCTCATGAGAGCAGAGTAGAAGGGCAGGATCACCTCCTTTGACCTACTGGTCTTACAAAGATGCTTCAGTGCAGAATCAAACTGTTGGCACAGGACTGATTCCAAGCTTGAACCCATTCCCAACTCACATCCCAACTACTTTGATGCAATCCTGTGACCAGGCACAGGCTTTGGCTGAGCCCTGGTGCGTGGCTGGGTGGAAGGAACAAGGAGTGAGCCTGAATGTCCTCTCATTACTGTGTGGGCAACACCAGTTCCCTGGCTTGGTCCTTCAGCTCTGCACTCTGCAGGGAGCCAGAGAATAAGAGACATGTCAGCCAAGGTCCTTCTTAGAAGGACACATCATCCTAAAGGGCATGAAGATGGACAAGGCTCTACAAATGCAGAAGTTCATGGTGAGGGGGTAGCAAGGATTATCATTAGACTAAACCTTAGGATTCTAGTGTTGTTTTTTATAAGCAGTTGAATGTCAATATGAAAAATGGTTACGTTTTGAAGAATGAACAGTATATTTCTATTGCTGATTTGAATTCCTTTCTATGCCTTTGCAGTCCCCAAAGGCTGACATTTCATGTCCTTATATTCAGCTTTTAGTCTGTTTTTATTTTGGGTTGGTTTGGGGCTCTTTTTTTCTGCTTGTATGATAAACATTTTGTGTTTGTGACCTGAGCACCATGAGATAAAGTTCAGATGGATGATTTTAATGAAATCTGAGAAGTTGGGAGAAAAAAATCAGGAGGTGTTTGAAGAAAGTGTCAGTACTTCACACTGTGTCTCAACAGCTGAAATCAAATTCTACTTAATATTGTTCACCACCAGTAGTAAATGAATGTACTGACCTTTGATTGTCAGTAGGTTTTTAATATATGTCAGAAGTCAAACAGGTAAAAGACCGAGGAAGTATGGCCAGGGGGCATGATGGGGAGAAAACAGGGAGGAGGTATTAACGTTATTACATGTGGCATGTACACACTTGCTATTTAACTACAGTTTGTTCCTATTTCATACCCTCAGGCAGCCTGAAGCTAATAACCCTGTCATCTGGAGCGAGAACACAACACTGATCATCACTATTTCACTAAATAAGTAATTTTATATTAATTATATTGCATCCTAATAAGACCAGCTCTGGTTGACTCCTTGCTTATCTTGAATTACTCTGTCAGGACTGAATATGTTAATTTTACAGATAAAGCTGTGTGTGCTTGCACACCAGCTGATGCTGAGTGTCTCTCTGTGCTGCCTATTATCTGCACCTCCCTGACCTCCTGAAATCCTGATGAATAAGATTTGCTGGGCAGGGAAAGCCACAGAATTTTTCCCTTCTCATTTAGCACTGCACAATTCCATCCTGCAGCTGTCCATGCCTCCCATGGAGGTTGTTGTTGCAGTCACCTCAGCTATGACAGTTTATCTCAGGGCAAAGGACTGCAATCCAAATGCAAGCCTGGAGCTTCCAACTCAGCTCTCCTACAAGCAACTGTGCTCCAAAGCATCTCCCTCAACCATTTTGATAAGCCCAGGGTCTGCTGGTTAGTCAAATAGCCCCTTTAGTTTGCTATCCCAGTGGTACAAATGGCACTGACAAGCTGCAGACAGGAGAGTTGGAGTAATGGGTAGGTAGCAGAGAGGGCAGTTGGAAAGCTCTCAGCCTGCATCTGTAACAGCTACTTCTATAGTATAAGAGATCTCTCAAAACAGCAGTTAACTTTATAGTTTTCCCAGTAAAATTTGCATCTATCTGAGATAACTGAGCCTAATTATTTAATTGGCAACTGCTCTTTGATGTTCTCAGAAAGTTTGATCTGAATTCAAGGTTGATAGTAACAGGAGCGTATTATTGACTTGAGGCTCTAATTGAAGGAAATAGGGTTCAAAGTCTCCTCAGAAGAAATCTGTGAACAAGCAGTGTAACTGCCCTGTTGATGGGAGCAAAGACTGCTTATATGGGAGGGAAAATGGTAATTTAGCATCACAATTAAATTGCTATCTTTATTGTGTTGATCAAGTATGAAAACTCTGTCTTACAGAGATATAATAGAGACACATATGTTGTTCCATGACAAGGAAGTATCGGCAAAAGAAAGTGTTTGCTTTCAGATTTCTTTTTAATAAGACTGCCTTCCTTTAGGCAAGGTTACTTTATAGATATTTCACCTCTCTGAATTGCCTTAGTTAAGAGACACATCCACAGAGGCATTGCACGGTTGGCTAAGCCTGCAATGTAATAAAGACTACTTTTACTTCAAGTCTGGCGAAGGATTTTCAAGATAACATGCTTTTACCAAGGCCCCTGAAGTTAAGCAAATCAACATACTCTCAACACTTATATCATGTTGATTTTTGAGTCCAGAGGAGGCCTGAACAGTCTGATTTGGAACTGAAATGGTGTTAGGAGCTGCTCCAGCTTGTGCTCTATCTCATGTAATCCCACATGCTTTCTGCATCAGAGAAAGAACTGGAACAGGGAGATGCTATGACCCTCAGCTTGGACTTCTCTCTAGCAGCAGGAGGAGGAGAGGGCTGCACTGGCCCTATGCTCTGTGGTGGAGCCTGGCTGCTGCCCAGATGCCATGGCAGATGGGCTCTGGCTACAGCCGAGTGCTCTTTGGTCAGCCCCTGGCAGCATTCTGCATGGAGGATGACCTTTTTGTTGTAGGCACCTCCAGCTTTGCCTCCAAGCACCCTCAAAAACACCACAGAGTTCTGTGGGCATCCAGAAGAACTGGCGAGCCTTTTAGATGACAGAAGGTAGAGTGAGCTCACTTTGATTAAAATCAGAACTGACTCCCATGGAGCATTGCCTTTGCTATCTAATACCCTGGTGGGGTGGAAAGGTTTGCATGCTGTCCCTGGGACAGTGAAAATGGAAGAAACTAAAAGAGAAAACAGGCCTAGGGAGAGGAAAGGGAAAACAAGAGGAGGAAGCAAGAGAACATGTGAGGGGATCAAAAATAGAGGAAACGGATTCATTTTCACTGGCTGAATGGCTGTGACTCCTGTTCCTTTCTTCTCCCTTCCTTCCAAATAGTTGATGTCCAGAGTAAAAAGACCTTTTCTCTCTTCTGACTGTGTCTGCATATTCTGGGTTGAGGAGCTGTTGTTTTGTGATGAACCCACAAGGAGGAGCTGGGGGTGTCCCTGGTCCCAGCATCCTTTCCTGCAGGTATCAGGGCTGAGTTGAGGTGCTCTAGGAGTCCAAGCAAAGCACAGAGTTGCACAGGAGGGTGGAGGTTGAAAGGGGCCTGTGGAGGTCATCTAGTCCAATGTCTTCTTAAGCAGGCTCAGCTATAGCAGGTTGCCCAGGACCACGTCTTGATGAAGTGGGAGCATCTCCTAGGGTCAGCGCCATAAGGCCAGAGCAAGGGCAAGATGTAGGCAGAGCAGGGTGGCCAGGAAAGGCTAAAAGTCCTTATGCAGCCACTGTCACCTGCAGCTTGCTATCCCCTGCAGCCATCCTCCTTGCACACTGATTGACAGGGACTTTCTTCAGACCCCCTCACTCATGGCAATGCTATAAACTTCTGTGCTTGGCAGTAGAAATACTCCCCTCAAACGATGTACCCCCTAGTGATTTCAGAGAGCTGCGGCAGGATTTCATTCAGTTTGCATGGAATGTCTCAAGTATGTGTTCTGTTTTCTACAGAGATGTCATTTTGAAAAGGAGCTTTGAAAAGCCACGCTCTTGGGAGCTGCACTAGGTTCTTTCCCCTTGCTGAGAATGGTAATACTCCACGCTTGCAGTGAAGCTTTTCAGGTTGCACTTCCTTGTTAATTTTCCCAGATGCTTGCAATAAGAAATGAATCACTGTAAGCATCACTCCTTTCCTGCCTTTGAGAACATCCAGTCGAAATCAAACACAGCATGGGGAAAAAATGCATATAATAGAAACAGAGCAGTGAGGGTGCTGCTAGCTGGGGACCTCAAAACTTGAGGCTTGTGCTTTTGCACAGCTGCTCAAGTTAGTGCTGAATGAATACAAAATACAGGTGCTCTGATTTTCTGTCATTTCATAGCCATTGTTCATTTTGTATTAGGTGCTTAGAGAACAAGAAGCAAAGGAGAGTGTCTCTGGCATGCAGGTGAAAAATAGATATGCAAACATGGCTTTCCCTTGAGAAAGAAAGAATGACTGTTGCAAGCAGTCAGGAGGATGCATCTGGTGCATTATTAGGAGATAGGTGTATGGGATAAAATGAGACTAGATATATGTGAGGCCTTGCATAAGATGGAGAAGCCAGTGATGGGTGGAGCAGTTGCAGAGGGAGACCTTCACAACAGCACTTTGCAGAATCTTATGTAAGGAGAAAGAGGGGACAGGTTTGGGTTGTTTTTTTTTCTGCTAGATCCAAGGTTTTTGATCTTCACATCTGGGGGTCTCCTGAAACCTCTGCGTATGAACATAGAGAGCTTTTCTTTGGAATGCTGTACCTTTGAAGTCAACCCAGAGCATAGCCTTATACTTACAGATATGATACAATGCATAGAGATAACAGACTTTGAGAATGGCCATAGTAACCAGCCAAAATACAAAGAGTTTCTAAATCCCAGTAGCCCAATGGATAATAATGCTGGAGGTGGGTTTATGCTGTAATTTGTATTCAAAGCCTGAACACTACAAGGAGATTATTTCTTGTACCTGGAATTCAGAACAGGCCCACTATAAAGATATGGCTGGAAATTAAAGAATAGATGTGCTCTGTTATCATCTTAATATTTGAGATGAGTCTGTCCAAGGTTTAATTTTCCTCAAATAATATACAGCAATCGATGGGAGGAAGTGAAAATTGCACAAATTAGTCAGGAAAGATTGTTCGCTCTTGCCTATAACACAGGAATTAGCAGGCAGCACATGAAATTAATCACAATAAATGAAAGGAAGAACGTCTGCACACAATACGTAATTAAATTGTGCACCTCTTTGCCACAGGATATTTTGGATACCACAAGTCTGAATAGGCTGAAGAAGCAATTAGACAGAATCAGAGTAGAAAGGTCTCTCATAGGCCATTGAGCTCCAGAACCCCCTGAAGTGGTGGCTGTCAGTAGATAGAGGGTACAGCAGGGGAAGGAGCGTCCTATGCTTATCCCATTTTTCATGCTTTTTTCCTACACATCTTTCACTGTTCAGACTCAGAGACAGGATGCTGAGCTAAACGAACCTTTGGTATGACCCCGTGTGGCTATTCTCATGAATTATACAAGGCACAGTTCCATACATGTTACGGATGCAATTCACACTCACGCAGAGCATCGGCTTATGGCCTCGCAAATCCTGCTGAATATTTACAGAGAGAATTTAAGCAGAATCTAAGTGGCTGAGTTCTTGCATTCACATGATCCCTTTTCACCCTATCTGAAATTACATATTGCCTCTTCTGTGGCTGCTTTTTGGCTTGGGTGCAATTTGATATGCAATTAGTCAAACATCCTCTCCTGCGATATCTGTCCTGTTGTGAACAATTAGCGTTGCACAAGGGAATACATTCTGAGGCTCAAATCCTGGGGATTCCTGTCAATTTGCATTGACAGCATGCTTACAAGAAAGGAGCTGACAGGTCCAGCTGGAATTGAGTGTTAGCAGCCACAGAGGTAGGCACACAGGAGTCCACAGATGGTCCACTTCTTTCTCACATTCTTAGCTGTGGATGCATTCTTTTGTTTATACATGAATGTTATGCAAGCTATTGATTGTGTTTGAATGTCCAGAAATGCTCTTCTTAATGTTTCAGCTATGGGTTAAACCCACAAACATACTTTTTAGATATTTTAATGTGCAACCCAAGGGAAGGAAATCATTGGGTTTTTAGTTATATATAGGACACTTTCTTGTCATAGAAGAGTGGACCAGCTAGTGGGAGGCTGATGTGATGCTGTCCCTGGGGTGGCCAGATTGCCTGAGAGCAAGCTCCACTTGAAGAAGGGACATCCTGACTTCGTAAGGAAGATCAGTTTGCTTCTAGCAGTGGTTGTCCAAAAAATTCTGCTCAATGGTGATCAGCTTTTCTCTGCATTAAAGCCTGCTCATGGGTAGCTAGGTATCTTACAAGTCCTTCATTAAAAAAGAAAGCAAAACCTCTCCCAAGTCTGCCCTCATCCAGAACTAGATTTTTTTGGGGGGAGGGCAAGAAGAAGTAATTCTTTTAGCGCTTGGAGCTCACATGTTGGAAAAGCTGTCAGATGCTGTCTTTTCTTAGCTTTGTAAAGCCGTTAACTGTGTTCTGGAAGAGGCTTTTAGTACCCTGGCTAATCAGATCCTTTCTTGGTTTATCCTGAACTAATTAACTCTCATCTCTTCAAATTATTCCCAGTGCAGCTGATAACCTAAAGATTTCCTGACCCTGGGCAGTAGCTGCTGTCCATGGCTGATAAGGTGAGAAATTCTCCACCAAGAGATGCTTTCCAAAACAGAACTAGATCAAAATGCTAAGCAGTGCCAGAAGATTGTACCAAATAGCCTTTTCTGTAGCTGCAAGTTTTTTTCTCTCCAGGAGATACTACCTACAGATCTGGAGGCTGTTTTCCTATTATATGGGCTGCAACATGTTAGCAGAACACAAGACTCCATGCACACGGGACAGCTCAGCATGATGAAGTGTCTTTGCCCTTCAGCAACTGATGATGTTTGTGTGGCAGAAGACTACAGCTCTACAAGGGTTATAGCGTGCAGACTGCAACATCATTTTCCAAGCATGGTCAGTATTCCTGGGTTATATGTGCTCATCTGCACCTTTTAAGCAGTGGTTTGGATGCAAAGGATGGTAAACTTATTTATTTACTAGTTATTATTTACATGCCCAGCATTAGAATTGTCAATAGTAGCATCTCCAGCATTGAAATCAGTTCCTGTTAAAGCCTTGACACTGAATGCAAACTTTCAGAAGGGGCCATTTCTCTGCAAAACATCCCAAAATGCAGATCTGAGTAGCTGCTGCAATCGGAAGAGTCTAAAATTCCTCTTTGGATCAGCGTGTTGCAGCATGGCCTGCAAATCTGTCTGCTATTAACCTTCCAGATGGCAAGATGAGGAGGCAACCCTCAAAAGATGGGTGTACAGTGGAATTCTAATTAATGGTCACTGACCTTTAGAAGTGAGGCACAGATATGTATGTACTATGTCAGACATTGTACATTTTACCTAGACAATGGATGGAGTGTTGGAAAACACCTTTTTCTGAGTTGGGACTTTTTTAATAAGATTTCAGTGATCTACTTCAGATTTCAAATGTTGTTTATCTGCTTTTCCTTCAAGGACCCTAACACCTTCTCAGACCTTCAGCAGACCACAGCAGGATGCTTGGATGGCCCTCCAATGTAAATTGGTCACAGTCTCCAAATCTTTCATCTAGCTTATTTGTCCCAGGACAGCCATGAGATGTGAATCAAATAATTAGGGTTAAACAGAAAGGAATCTGAGGGGATAGCTAAGTGGAAGGTTTTAATCTTATGTTTTGTTTTCTTGTTCACATCCTTCTATTTTTGTGTCATTTAATATTTCAGTCACAAAAATTACTCTTCTGCACTGAGCTTTATGTAGGTATTGAGTTTAAATGATGATCTTCCTAATAATCTATTGTTTCCATATGCCATATGGATTTGAGCACACAGTCACTTTTCAGCCCAAGTTAGTAAGTAGCACCTCCAACTCCTCTCCTAAGGATGTTTATATCATTTTGTCATGATCCATTGTCATTACATGTTCAGGTGAAGAGCGGTTCTTGGCTAGTCCTTGAATCAGACTCCTAGTGAAACCCTAGATATCCAGGAAACTTCCATTTCTTTCTGTGGTAAATAAGCACATTGGCTCAAAGTCCTTGTTCTGAGGGAGTTGGCATATTCTCCCTGTTTGATGTGGATGGAGGATGTCTACTTATTCTTGTGTGGGTGGATATGAGATAACTGTCTGGTGTTCAGACCTGTCTGGAAGGCTGTGTTAATGAAATAGGTCTGTATTACTAAATTCTTCTGGGAGATAATACTATATCTCTATGCTAGCTTGGAGCATGAGTAGAGTGGGTTCATTCCTGCCTACGTAAGGACTGCAAAGATGTACTGTACATATATATCTCCCATGGAGAGGGCACTCTCCATAGCTGCTGGTGCTCCACTCTGCTCTTTGTGTGACACAGGAAGCATCCAGGCTGCTGGGCTGAGTGCTGTGACCCAAGAAGCCCACCTTTAGAAACAGCCACGTGTCTTCTTGAGTAGGCCAACATAATAGCATATTTCAGAGGCTGCTTTAGTTGATCCTATTCCCAGACTCTACCTTTTACTCCACATCTTCCAGACATGTCAACTAGAGGGTCTGAAGCTTCTCAAGGTCAGTGGTTCTTATGGTTTTGCTTATAGAAGTGTCCAGACCACAAGGAAGCCATTGGGAGTACATCAGTCTTGCTATAAGTACTGGGTCACATGCCAGGTCTGATGATCAGTGTCAAAGAGAGAGGAGGGAAGATTCCTGCAAATGAGCCTATTCCACCTATTCAACACCCACAAGGAAGTACTGGGGTCTCCTAAGTATTTAGTTTACAGTGAGCTGCTCCACTGATGTAATTTGCCTTGTGTGTTAGCTGTGCAGCCCTTGAAGATGCAGCTATACTAATATGACAGTTTTCAGTACATGATTCCTCTTGGCTGCCAATTTCTTGGATAAAGCAGATGTAATTTGCACAATACCATGATGTAAAAAAGATACCTGTTCAGATTACATCTAGTTACTTGCAGTTGCAGAATGCAATTTGAAAACTGGAGTTTGGGACTGTTACTTGATCCCTAAGCAGTAAGTAGCTAGAAGGATCTGAATAGATAAGATTTCAACCATTATTTAGTTATACCCACCAACCTTTGCCCAGAGGGACTTGATCTATAGTGAGAGCTAGAGAATAATTAGATATCTGATGGCTCAACTTTTGAATTGTTGTGACTCAGCATGGCCAGTTCAGCTGAACTGCGTTCCCCTGGTGTTTAAGGATTCAACTAATGAAAACTCAAGCTCATTATATAAAGGCAAAGTAAAATACATTATCAATTGACACACTAAGCTTTTCCACAATGAAAAGGAATTAATAACATGCAAGCTCATCCAGTAATCTTTCTATTGGAATGGTTATAACAGTGTTCCTGTTATAAAACCAAATTCATTTCACCATATTGCTGGAGGGAAGGGATGGGATCCAGTGGGACCCTGACAGTCTTGAGACATGGGCCAATGTCAGCCTCATGTTCAACGAGGCCCGTGCAAGGTTATGCACCTGTGTCGAGGTAACCCCGAGCACAAATGCAGGCTGGGCACAGAATGGATTAAGAGCAGCCCTCGGGAGAAGGACTTAGGGATGTTGATTGACAAGAAGCTCAACATGAGCCACAAGTATGCAATTGCAGCCCAGAAACCACCATGTGTTGGGCTGCATCAAAAGGAGCATTGCCCAGCAGGTCAAGGGAGGTGATTCTCCCTCTCTACTGTGCTCTTGTGAGGGACGTTTTACAAGGACATGTAGTGACAGGAAAAGGGGGAATGGCTTTAAAATGAAAGAAGGTAGATTTAGACTAGATATTAGGAAATANTGAGCCACAAGTATGCAATTGCAGCCCAGAAACCACCATGTGTTGGGCTGCATCAAAAGGAGCATTGCCCAGCAGGTCAAGGGAGGTGATTCTCCCTCTCTACTGTGCTCTTGTGAGGGACGTTTTACAAGGACATGTAGTGACAGGAAAAGGGGGAATGGCTTTAAAATGAAAGAAGGTAGATTTAGACTAGATATTAGGAAATACTTCCCTGTGAGGGTGCTGAGGCACTGGCACAGGGTGCCCAGAGAAGCTGTGGCTGCCCCATCCCTGGCAGTGTTCAAGGCCAGGTTAAGTGGGGCTTGGAGCAACCTGGGCTAGTGGAAGGTGTCCCCCCTGGCAGGGGTTTGGAACTGGATGAGCTTTAAGATCCCTTACAACACAAACCATTCTATGATTCTATAATTCTATGATTCTGTGATTCTATGATTCATGCACACACTGAGTTATCTTTATAGCAGTGGGAACAATTATACACATCATAAGAAGCTGGAGACTTACCTCCAAGTCCAGCAGACCTGCAGGGCATTATGTAGGAGATAACGAAGACCAGTATCTCAGCACTAGGGAAGAGAAGATCTTCATTATTTACTGTAGACAAAAGATTAGGAAAGAGGAAAAGGTTGACATTTTCCAAAACACCTGATGGGCCTGCATGGTTTTAAATTTTGGATATTTTGCCCAAGGTATGCAGAAAATACCCTATTCTCCTCAAGCCCAACTAGATGAGATTGTCGAGATATGTATGGTGTAGCTTTTTTACTCTTTTGCTGAGATCCACAGTAGAGTGTGGGGCAACCTTCTCAGAAGTTATTTGAATAAGTGTTAGTAAACTGCACATGCATAATGACATTCTTTTGTACCTGGATGTCAGTTACAATTTCTTTTTAATCTGTTTTCTGATTTAGGCTTTTTAGTGCTGCTGGATATAACAGCCTGTAAAGCAAAACCTTATTTCAGTTAAGTGTATAACTACATACATATTTTGTCTGGTTTGGGCTTAAGTTGGGTTCTCTGCTATTATGTGTTTTAGACTGTTGGGAGTGAGTGAAGACAGAGAATCAGACAGCTTCTCTCTCACAATGAATGCATACCAGACTGCTTTGCAGGGGTGACATATTCACTTTGCTGTGATTGATCAGAATCTTCAGTGACTGCACCCCAAACAAGACATAAACCCAAATATTGCCACAAAAGGATGCTGTTAGGTGGCTTGTTGAATTTTCAGTAGCAAACTTACCATTCCACAATTGAGTTTGTTCATTTTCCTAAGAGATTAAAACGCTTTCAGCTTTATCTCAAGACTTGGGTATTTGTAGAAGAATATGCGTGTAGAAAGCGGATGTTAGAGATGGTGCCTTTCAAACACGTTTCTGTGTTGTTTTCCTCAGAAACTGGTGGATTATTTCTATGAAAATAAGTACATAATTATTCCTCCCACAGCTTTCCTTCTCATCAGAGACAAGTTTTATAGAGAGCAAGACATTTATAAAAGACATAAGCATAAACACTACAACCTGATTTGTTCTTAATGGATTTTCTCCTGCAGTTTGAATGGGATTGCAGACTATTTCTTCTACAAATACTGCATAGTGGTCAGTATTTCTTCTGTTATGCATAGAGACTTTTATTTTACTGGTGACTATATACAGCCTTTAGTTTTCCAATCTGTAATTCTAGGCAATGGAGCATGACATGAAGCCTGGGGTTTTAGGTGCACTTTGCTTGGGAATGCCCACTCATGGATTCTCTAAGCAGGCAGCAGACTCTCTGACTTCCTTGGTGCATGCAGTGGCAATACCCACTGCAGTGCTGCTTTTTGCTTCACAGCTGGAGTCTTCCCTCAGATCCTTAAATAAGTTAATCCATTGTCACAGGAAAGTAGCAAGGAATTAATTATTGCAGCCTCTGATAAGCCAAGTTATCAGCAAACTTCCCAGTGGAGAGCAGAACCAGTCTATATACCAACTGAATTCAGCCAGGAGAGACACATTCTCAGGACTTTAACCAGTTTAGCTTCTCAGAGTGCAAGAACTCTTCTATTTTAGAATTATTGACCAAAATTGCACCTGAAAACCAAGAAATAAGAGCTTATGATGACTGCAGAATGATTATCACAGGTGGATATGTAATTTTAGAGCCCGAGATGACAGATACTTCAAAGGCTGTAAAGAAAGTAGTTTATTTCTGAAGGCCTATGATGCTGTCTTCCAGACACATGCCTTGGTCCATATTCCCTACAAAAGCAGCCAAACCTAGTAGGGTACACTGGCATTTTACTTTAAAGTTTCTGTGTACGTCTTCTCCCAAAATAGTTCAAACAAATCTAAACTGACTGGTGAGATCTTAGAAGAAGGCAATATTCAAAGATCTAGGGGAAAAAAATAAGGCATATAAGAAAATACAGAAGGAAATGGGGATGTCAGGATGTTACTCTGGAAGAGACTGAAATAAGGCATCATAATAGTCTTCAGTTACTACATAGAGAGCAGCAGTAAAGATGGTGGGAATAATCTGGTTTCCACTTCCACCATGAATGGCATGCACTTCTGTGAGAAATCACAGAATCACATCTCAATGATCCAGAGGACCTACTGGGGTTCTTTCCAGCCCTATTTTCTACAATTGCTATAAGCACACTCTTTCCCATTAGTAGTGTGTAATTAGCTACTGTTTCCCATATTAGGAGGTGGCTTAATGGTTGTTTTCCATTGGAGTAACTCTAATCACTTACGGGGAGGTTCCTGATTTGCTCTGCTGTTAAAAGATCAGAAGCAACTTTGTATTCCTCTTTCTTTAAAGGCCTTTGAGACATTGCTTGACCAGAATTGAAGTGAAATCAGTGCTAATGTCAGTGAGCGGCACTATGGATGCTGCTTAGGAAAATTCTAAGGCTATGGACATCTTGTTTTCTTAAAGGATCAAAATAGAGGCCAGATTCAGCAGCAGCTCACTGTTGTACACTTGAAATTACAGATCTGCGGGCAGTGTTAAGTGGAGGTATCATTCCTCAATGGTTTTAAACGGTATAGCACAAACATGACAATGGTGAGATAAGAAGCAGATATGAGTGACAGCCTAGGAACTAAATCTGCTCTAATCTACTTGGGTGTAAATCCACTTACTTCAGATGCCTAGCTCCAGAGAGGGGTTCCAGTGTGGGAAAGGAGAATTTTGCCCCTTTGTACTCCCTTTTTTGTGGTTGTGTCTTTTTTCTTTACTATTTGTTACCTCATAGTCACAGCAGAGTGCAAATAAAGTGAAACTGTAAGCTATGTATTCCCAGATGGGTCTTTTTGGTTTATAATGTTGGTATGGGATCAGTCATAGGAAGTATAATCAAGCAACACAACCTGTGGAGTACAAACAGGAGCAAACAGAGAGCCTAGAGATTTCAATAATGATCCTTTAACTACTGAGGTCAAAGGCAGATCCCCATGAATTACAAAGGACCTCTGACCTTGGTTTCCAGCAGGTATCTGAAGCTGTGTGGCAAACCTGCCTTTGCTTGGATAGCAGTAAGAATAAACTGGCTTCTGAAGGCATCAGAAAAAGAAAACTTACCAGGACAATTAACCAGTTGTTTCTTCCTTTGTGCATGCTGGATTTCTGTGTAGAACCTGTTGCAGGTTTTGCGTGGCATTAACAGCAATAGCAGGAACATTTGAGCTAGCCACAGCCAGGGCTGCTGAAGGAGGCAGTGAGATGGGACATGTAGGATAAGGGACACAGATGCAACATCGGTCTCCCTGCTCACAGAACAACTTGTGAGATAATTATAATAATCATTTGGGATATATTCTGAGTGGCCCATACATTCTTATGAATGAAATTGCCCTAGTCAGCACTGCAGCATTAAATCACCATGGTATATAATCCAGAAGGTAAAACCTCTAAATCTTTTGAAAGGTTTGTTCTTCTGACTAGTCATTTAACAATCTTGTAAGAAGCTGAGATATAAGAGCTTTCTGGCAGAGAAATAGAGGAGAGGCAATGAAAAAAAGTGTCATGTACTCTTCTGCATCAATTGTAGCATCTAACTTACATTTCTAATGAATTATGAGAGATGACTTTTCCCTTTTTCCTTTAAGCTAATCTAGGACCAGACACTGTAATTAAATCTGTAGAGAGCACTGCTCCTTTATATGCAATTTTTTGTGTTATTTGCAGGATTTTTGGCAGGATAAAAAAGAATGTAAAATCAGGATTTTCATGTAATGCGTGTACTTTGTTGCATTTGTTTTCCATGTCCTGTGCATGCTTATGGAGATGGCTGAATAATTATCAGTATTTGATGAGCAACTTCTTTTCAGGGCTCCTTCACATATCTCTCAGGTTTTGCTCAGTTTAGGTTTCTCACTGTTCTTGCAGATCGTAACCTAAAACCTTGACCCAAAGCCCAGAGAAATAATAAATAAGCATATTTCTTTGTCCTTGAATAGCTAAAGGACTAGACAACAGGTTAACTCAGTGCAGCTCCTGGGTTAAGCAGCTTTTAGTTTTGCTTTTCCTATGCTGATGGTTTTCCTCAGGGAATTCAGTAAATGTTGCCTAGAAACACCTGTGCCTCAGAAACATCTAAAGCACAGCAAAATAGCCACGGAATCAGGTATGTGAAAGAGCCCATCTGTTCCCACCAAACTGAATTTGGGGAGACAATTCCCATAAATCTATTTGTACTAATCAAAATGCTGTTCAACCTTTTTTTCTCCTCAAAGCTAGTTAACTGCGGCTTGCATCCCCCACAAATTTACTAGTCAACCTTAAAAACTTAATAACTGCAGTGCATTAGTAAAATATTCTGCTCATTCTTGAATCCGTATAAGTAAAGGTTTTAATTACTAAAATTATGCAGTTCTAGAAATAATTTAATGAAATTATTCTTCCCATTTGCATTCATGGAATGCCTCTATTCAGGCATTATGAGATGTGGTAAATTGTACTGAACTGTGGAGGAATAATTCTCATGCTACCTGAGGACTGTGCACCTTAATGGTTTCAGTTTCCAGCAAAATCAAACTGCAGGGAAGGGAGCTCAGTATACTGGAAGAAGGCTTTTTACTATCCTTTGTGCTTTGTTGATGGACCTATGACCTAAGCATAGGTAAAATTCTTTCACAGTCATAATTTAAGATGACTGGTTTCTGCTTTCAGTGAAGTCCTTTGCACAACATCTTTTGCCATTGCTGGTGCAGGATGCGTGCCTTGCACAGGAAGATTACTGGATGATGCCTTAATTAAAGCGCATCCTCTCTAATCTGAAATGATGTCTGTTTATTTCAGAACTAATTACTTCATTATGCTTTCCTCTGCTAAAAAATCTTTTGTGCCTGAATGAGACTGCAAACTCTTTGGGGCAAAGACCACATCAAATGAGATAATGTTATGTTTGCTAAATAATATATTAGGAAGGAAGCTTGTGAATAAAACAGAGGCTGAAGTTTGTGATTCAGTTTTGGGTTTAGGTAAAATTTTACAATTTATCCCATATTTGCAGTCATAAATAACCTTTTTCTTCAGATTCATGAATAAATCATCAGCTGAAATACAAGCTGCTACCCAAACAGTCTCAAATGTTAGCAAAATAATTTCTGACATGACCATGATGGACTGAGCAATAATTCCTGGATTCAAATCGGTTGCCATAAAATTTCACATATACAATTCCTCTTTTCTTCACAAGCTTTTTTTGTGCATGGAGAGAACTACAATAACCTCAAAGACTATTTTGAAGATATTATTTCTAGAAGTTGCAAGTATCACTTCCTAACCTAGAACACCCATCCAACAGCAAACCTACTCTGGACTTTTCTGTGACAGGTAAAGATAAGTGGTCAACCAGGAAATGCCATTCACTGCTTGCTGCTATTCAAACTGAGGAATAAATGAGAACAGATTTTTACACATTTTTGTATGTTTCAGAAGGACGAGTTTCCCAAAGAGGAAGAAAAAAGTGAGACTGATGGTGAGGAAAAAAAAATGACCATAAGGAACAAATGTGATAGAGAACTGCGAGCTCTTTCAAGAAGGGCTCATTAAATAGCCAAAAAGCTGTGATTCCAGTGCCGAGAAAGATGACAGTGTTGCCTGAAAGGCCACCCAGACTCCATGAAAAAAAATGAAAGCAGCAATTAGGAATAAGCCATAATGTACAATCAATGAGAAAAAGAGTAACATATAGCAATAAATTATAGATGAGAATTTGGGAAGTGTGGGGAGTGGAGAGGGGACATGACAATGAATTCTTTCAGTTCCTTCTGGCTGAGCACAAGACAGTTCAGGCTTTTCATTAGGAGCTTTGTAGGGAGCTACCGCTCTGCAGGACAGTGGGGTCCTGCTATGAGGTTCTCAGCAGTGAAAGGAAGCCTGAAGTTTGTTGCTCCAGAGAAGGAAACACCTTCTAAAGGAGGACTGTCCATTTCTCCCTGCCCTTTCTCCCAGAAGGAGCAAAGCCTTTTCCACCCCAGGGCAAGCTTCTTCACCCCTGCACAGTGAGTGCAGTGCCTTGAACAGGTCCAGATCCCATGGACCACCACCTCAGGCAGTTGTTGATGTGCTATTGATTTATTTGAGGAGGGAAAACTGCAGTTATGAAGGGGCCCTAAAGTCCAGATGAAAAAGGCTCTGAGAAATCATTGTTTGGGAGCTGAAGTTGACAGACTCAAGTTGGATAGCTAAGGATCTGACTTTCCCATGGGAAATAACTAGTTGAACAAACTGCCATAAGACAACTGGATGCCTTACCAGAAACTTATATTTAACCAAACACTAACACACTTCAGCATTCAGAATATACTGGAGCAAACAAGAGAAATGGAATGATCAGGAACACATAGGTCTGATCAGATCTAATTGGTATTACATTTTGAAAGTGTGTCATCCAAAGCTTGTGCCATCATCATTACCATACACAGTCCCATCCCTGTATATAATACCTGATGCGTTATGCACCACAAATGTATTGACATTCCCCTACCAGAAAAATTAGTTTACGTGTCAGTTTGTATTCTACACTGTAAAGGAAACAACCACTTCACATAAATAATATAACCTTAACACTTAATTACAAAGAAGGGCAAAGCTTTTAAATGGCACTAGACTTAATAAAACAGAATCATTAATTTTATGGCAATTTAACCTGTTGGGGAAGACTAGACCTAGATGGATTAATTTTTCATTAGGAAGCATGAAGAATTATATGACTCCCATGGTCATCCAAAAACCTGAAAGTCAGCTTACTCAGGAAAAAGGCAAGACCTCCTTCCTCTGTGTAGCCAAGTAGGGTTTCAGCTCTTGCTCTGGGGAACAGTTGTCCCTGGAGGGTGCTACAGGCCTTGTTTGGAGAAGGCAGAAATATGAAGAAGAGAGGAAGGTACATCATTTCAGAGGCTTTTCCAGTCCATGCTGATGCCATATGCAAAGTGTTAGCAGGATGCTGCCCTCTCCTCCACGTTATAGAGGGCTTTCTCTCCCATGCCTTTTTTTCTCATTCCCCTTCTCACTTCCCCAACCCCCTTCAGTTGCCCCTTGGCTCTCAAAACACAGTTTCCCCTACATGGACTACAAAGGGAGGGAGATTTTTTGATCGTTTGGGGTTTTTGTTTTTGCAGAAGGAGAATAACTAACCTAACCTAATCTAGTTTGGCCTTCAATTCAAGCTACTCCTGCTGTTGCTGTGAAGTTCAGGGTGGTAACAGCATGAAGTAATGGTGATCATGGTTTTTCTAGACAGCTTTAGATTTGTTATCATCACACCTGATAAGAGCCAACAGATATTCAACCACAGAAATGCAGCACCAAGGAGGAAAAAAAGGATTGCATGCAAGGAGAAACATGAACAAACCTGAACGGCTGCTTGTACTGACAACCATATGAGCAGCTGGTACAACTGACACAACTCGGTAGTAAGATGGCTATAGCTGAATCGAGTTATTTTTGTGGCTTCATGAAAAAAAAGTAAGAAATAAACATGGAAATTATAGATGGGAAAAGCTCATATCAAATCTCTGCTTCTTCAAAGGCTGCTAATGCCAACTGCTGTCTAGGAAGCTTTTCTTTCTGATCCCTTTCTTCTGGTTGCACTAATTTGCACTATATGGTTGTTGCTTTACATTGCACATTTTTATTACCGTTTTGCAACTTGATATTGTGGGTTTTAGCGGTTTCTATCAGAACAAAGCAAGTTATAAACATTCTAGTGTAACAATGAAGTAACTATCCTTTCGCATGGCTTTGCTATGAAATGAAGTTAACACAAATTGCTGTATTTATCAAGAAACATAAAAACATGTAGTTATGGAATACATAAGATGCATGTAAATCAGTTCTTCCTGAATTTGACCATGTGTTATGAAGTCAAGGTTTTGCTTGGCATTTGGTTAGGACCCAATATAAAAAAATCTCAACAACTTAGAAAGCCATTATTTAGGTCTGTAAGGTTGTGATATTTTACTTTTTTCTGTTACTCTGTTTTCAGGATTCTAAAGGTACAGGTATTTACACTGGAAAGTTTCTCAAACAGCAGCTCTGTTCATGCCATAGCCTTTCAAAGAATCTGCATGAATACATTTCCTTCAGCTTTTCATTCTCCTTTCTCATGGGGACTCTACTCCAATTCCTTCTTCTTTCCTTGTGTCCTGAAGGAATATATAAAGCTGCTCTTTATGCAAGGAAAAAGGTAGTGCACATTTTTTTGCTTCCCTACATGGTTAATTAAATGCTTCTAGGCAAACACACTGTGTCCACACAAACCCTGCAGAGACATGAGATGCAAGGGCCTGAATCCAAGGGCCGTGGAAGCAGATTTATTCCGTACCTGAGTGGAAAGGTCAGCTAGTCGGTTTGCACAAGGGAAGGCACATCCTTTCAGGTTTGAAAGATACCCTTCTTATTGGAAGCACCATGCTACCTTTCATGCTCCTGGCAATCCAGCACATGGAGGTACACCACTCCCTAAGCAAGCACAAGATCCCTGCTGCCAAGGCAGCACTCCCTGAAATGAACCCCCAAACCCATGGGAGTTTTTGCTAAGAAATGGTGAAGTGTCTTTGAGTTAAACTGCAGCTGAGCTGGGGTCTGGAGGTTGTGATTTGACTGCACGCACCCCTCCCTTTCGGGAAGCTGAGTTCAAGGGACGTGCTTGTAGGTGTAAGTTCAGGTAGCAGTAGGAAGGAATTTGAGTCTTGCTGTCCCTGTGAGGCTCCCTGTGCAATGGGCTGTGCTGCCCACCCCAAAGGTGCAGTGGCAGTCAAATGCGTGCCTCATTCTGCTCTTGGCTGCCTCTCCCAGACTGGTGAAATGGGCCAGCAGGTATGATTTGGGAATGTTCCCAGTTGGAAAATGGATGGGGCTGAGCACCTTTCTTTACATAGACCAGCCTTCGTTGAGTAATGAATGAGCTGGAGGTGAGACACTGGGTCCTCTCATGCAGAACTTCAGGTATCATCCTAAAATTAATTATGTCAAGTGTGCTGTGGGCATAGAAAAATTAATCATGAGTTTACAGTGAAGGGTGATGAATACCACTCACACTCGGAATGTTGTTGCAAATCAAACACTGCATTTGCGTTTTGTATTTGATAGCCTCTTCTTGCACATGGGGTTGAAAAAAGAAGCCACTCATAACCTATTTGAATTTCTTCAGGTCCTGGAATAGTTTCACTTCACCTTCTTCTGCTGGAAATTACTGTTTCATAGGAATGTAGTCACAGAATTAGTAGCAAGTACAATTTGGCTATCATCAGAAAAGTGCAGAAACCTCCATGTGTCCAGCTGAAGAACAGACCTCCCAGTACGTGTAGCCCTGTTCTCCCATTAGCCAGATAGCCTGTATTCTGTAATCTCCTCTAAACTATGTTGCTGTAAATAAAAATGAGGTATGGCTTTCTGTTAACTAAAACTTCTCATTAGTAATGTAGGCCAGTAGGAAACAAAGTAGTTCAAGCTCCACCTTCCCTATGCTGCCAGTCTTTTTAATAATGAAATGTAATTAGCACTAATTGGTAAAGCCACACTGCTGGCTGGTTAGTAGTGTTTGTGTATTGGTCCCAGATGTGATTTTATGGCTGTCAGCACTAACGGCTGAGTGAAGTAAAAGAATTGCCTGTTCATATTCCTGTCATTTTCTTCAGGGTGCCCCCCATCCCCTTCCCACTCAGAAGGAGTGATTATGTTTAGGGAAGGGAAAGCCCCTTCTTAAATTCTGACTTGGTGAGAAACTGAATGCCTTCAGCTCTCATTTGAACCTGGCAGGAGTTGAAAGTTCAGCACTTAGCATCTGCAGAACCAGGGCTCAAGAGTCTGAGGGCTGCCTTTCTTGAGCCATCATAATTGTTAGTGGTTCACAATTTATCAAAATAATTATCCTCCTAATTGCATACATGTTCTTGAAAGCACACTTATGAGGCAAGCCTCTCTTCAAAGCAATCACTGTAAAGTATTCTGTTTAGAATAATTGCTTTCCTGCAATTACTGAGTGGACTGCGATCACCTTCTTCAGACAGATGTAGGTGAGAAAGCTGGCCTTTTTAGACAGGGATGAAATGTCGTGATGAAATCAAGATATCTAATACAAATCTACCTGGAGAGGCGGGAGGGGGTAACCTCTTGCAGAGTCAAGCAAAGACAATGGCACAGCGAAGAGGAGGGTCTCCAAGTAGGGACCAGAGCACACTTGGGAATAGGTTAGAAAATGTTCAGGAACTCATTTACTCCTGAAGATTAACAGTAAGACATCTATATTAACACCTAAGAAAATAAATCCTTCCTTTGAATCTATGTATTCTCACATGGTTTAATAATGTACATCTCCCACATATGCCTTAGTTTTGTGAAGTCTTGGCTCATTAGTATATCTAAGTTAAAACAGAGATACAGCATACTCCAACTATCAAAAAACTGGCCGAATGTCTTACCTGATGTATAATAGGATTTAACAAATGGGTAAAATCAGTAGTCATGTGTTTATTTGAAAATGCTTGAAACTTTGAGTTTATTAATATTACAAGAGATGCCACATATCTTAGGCTATTATCTGCCATAAGGACACAATAAGGTCATTGTTAAATCTTAGTCCTTAACAGTTTTGTGCCTTACAAGGCATCCAGAACTCCCTTTAGCATTTACATGCAGAATTGTGTGTAACAACATGATACCTGTGGGCTGGGAAGAAATAGTTCTTCCTTGTGGCCAATGAAAAAGGAAGCTGGTTTATGTCCAGGAGGCCTGGAGGATGTATTACAATGTGTACTTACAGCCTGGAATGATGTTCTGCCAGCCAAATCTCAATGCTAGTGATTGCCATCTTATATTTTAAAGTAATTAATTGCGGACTTCTGCCTTAAGCTCTTCTTTTCCCCATGGACTGACCACCCTATACCATTCAACTGCTGCTAACCTGCCCTGGTGTCTTTTTTACTGTCACAGATAAATTCTCTTGTTACCCTCAGTTACAATCACAGCTCCATCCTTTTCACCCTTGCTGGAATCTAGCTAAAGGGCTAAACTTACTTACCCAACAGCCACATCTCTAGGACAATTCCTTCTGACCTTGTTTTTGAGCAGGTAAAATATGGAGAAGGAATACCTCAATGGGATAAAAAACCCTAAACAACCCAAGCACTTAATCACATAAAGACACAGTACTCAACATTTTGGATGGGTGCAGGTGCTTTCCATCTTTGTCCTGGGGGGTGGCTGCTAGGGAGACCTGCAATGGCAGTGAACGGAGATGGAAGCAGCTCTGTGAGGACTTACAGAGAAAAATAGATACCAGGTCGTTTGGCTGACTTGTTTCCAGCCTGTCTGTGCCGGTGCTGGTGAGGGGTTATCCCCAGCGGAGACAATTCTGGGTGAGTCCCTACAGGTTTGAGGCAAAATCTGTGACTGTGAAACACTGAGAGGGGATCATCAGGGGACAAACCCTACCGCATTTTACAGTCTGTGCTGTGTAATAGCAGCTCAGGGCTTTAAGTCCAGCCCATTGATCATAGCTCTGGCCCTACTTCAGCTCAGAAGGATGCACTAAAATTGATTACAGATGTCAGTTTTGGTCACTGAGCTGTTGTAGCCCTTCAGGCAATCTACCTCATCCAGAAATGAAGTCCAAGTGGAAGCAGAGCACCTCCTTCCCCTCTGCCTCTCTGCAGTCAGGCTTGCCTCAGGCTTCACCTCTTGCTGCTCCTCACTCACTTTGGTCTTTCCTGGGCTGACAGGGATGCCTGCCAAACTCCTCCAGCACCAGTGAATATTAATTTCCTGGTGTTGTCTGGAGCAGCGCTATTCCTGCTCACTTGGGGTGGTGGATGGATGCCCAGAGCACTTGGTGGTCCTTCCTTAGGCTGAATGGTGTCAGAAGCATGGCCACAAACCCATGGGGGTAAGAAGAAGTGGCAGAAATGAGGGCTAAATAGCAGCCATCAACACTGATAGCTCACTCATCTCTTCCTCCTTGGAAGGAGACTGTAATGCCCCCATCCAGGTTGAGGGCAGATTTTTAATCCAGCTCTTTGCATTTGAATTGGTGTGAAACAGAAATGGCACTAGCACA
Organism: Agapornis roseicollis; assembly: GCA_002631895.1. Taxonomy (NCBI): domain Eukaryota; kingdom Metazoa; phylum Chordata; class Aves; order Psittaciformes; family Psittacidae; genus Agapornis; species Agapornis roseicollis. The sequence goes on along the minus strand of NDXB01012972.1, from coordinate 88,749 downwards.
CTGGGGACATTATCTTTTGCTCTTTTGGTTACAAAAATTAAAGCTATCAAACCAGTAATGTAAAAATAAAGATTCTCTTGTTACAGATAACAGGAATTGCTGCATTATTGCTCTGTCCTGCCACTTGTAGTAGCCAACATCTTATTGCCTCAGAAGAATCATCTGTATCATATAATTGTGCTTGTGTTGTGTTTGCTCTGTTTAAGAGAGCTCGTACTAACCTGAGCTCCCTCTCTGTGCTGGCTGAGGAGGTGAAAGCTCACCTGGTCAGGAAATGATGCTTGGATGGAAATGCTCTGTAGTTTCCAAATTTTCCTGTTTAAAAGGAGCAGCAAAGATATCTCAGAGAGAAAGGATCCTCTTAGCTGAAAACTGGCCAAATACTTCTCCCTTTTAATGGAAAACCTGTATTTCACTGTGAGATGTCCATTTTCTCCAAGGGAGAGTAAAGAGATGAAGAACTACACTTATATTGCTCTTTGAATGGATACATGATGTGTTGATTTGAGGTAAAATCCTTCTTGAATAGCCTTCAGAGTTTTAGCTCATCAGGTAGCTGAGACTTGTACAGCTCCAGCTGTACATACGCCTTTACCAGTATCAACTGATAACTTCAAAGCACCAGGATGTATTATTTCCACATGCTCTTAGTAGGAGCCCATGTATGTTTGGGTATGGGTTTGCCTGGAGACCAGGTATGTTTTGTCACAAACGGGTCTTGTCTTGCCCTCAGTATTCTTCCCCCCGCTATGTCCCAGGAGTCTGCTGCACACCTTAATCTGCTTCACAAACATCATCTCTGCAGCCTCCTCAGCTAGAAGACACCCTCTGCTACTGCTGGGCCTGCACTGTGCAGTGGGTGAAGGAGTGATACCCCTAAGCCAGGGCACTGTGAATGGCACCAGGAAACATGGACCTATACCACAGCTGTGCCACAGTGTCTCCTGTTCAGTGATTTGTGGCAGTGAATTTCACAGATAGTCTCAATCCAGCTGGGTGCTGCTTCCTAAAAGCAAATAGCTTCAGCTGGCAGGCCTGGGCATACAGCCTTTCCTCACTGGCAGCTGATGGGCCAGTGTTCTGTCGTACACCTTCTCATTCTGCAAACTGTGACTGATGCGGCACCGGCATCTGCACGGAAAAACCTTACCTCATACCTAACACATGATGAAGCATAGGGGCATCTTAAAGAGCTTCCCACCACGAACCCCTTTTTTAAAGCGAAAACAACCAGAAACTACCAGGGGTTTGTGCACGAACTTCACGTTTCTCAGTCCTTGGAAGTGTTCGGGCTCCCGTGGAACGGGACAGTGAGAGCCCTACATCCGCCCCGCTTCCCACCCGGCGGGACACCCATTCCTTGCCGTGCCGTTCCATGCGCGGAGGGGCGCCGCAGCCCTGCCCGCGGCTGCCATGCGTGTGCGCGGCGGCGGGGCTGCCCGCGCTGCCGCTGGGCGCCGGCGGTCCCGCAGCGCAGGGCTCCCCGCGGCCAAGGACCGGCGGCCGGGGCAGGTGCGCGCTGCGGCTCCTCGCTGCCCCCCCGCACCCTCCCGCAGGTAGGGCTCAGCCGCGCTGCGTGTGCCGCTGTGTGTGTGTGTGTGTGTGTGTGTGTGTGTGTGCGCGCCCGGCCCCGAGCCGCAGCGGCGGAGGCAGCGGCAGCAGCAGCCGCGGAGGTGCCCGCCGGGGCTGGCTGGGAGGGGGGACCCGGCAGGTAGCGGCGGAGGGGCCGGGCGGGGGGGGAGGCGGTCCGGGGTCGACCAGCGGAGTCCCGGGCACCGGCGAGGCGGAGCGGCTCTCTCGTTGCAGGCGGCGGCTAACCGGATGCCTTTGGCGGGCAGAAGATGTGTCATGGGAAGCAGGCGAGCGGCGGCGGTGCCCTCCCGGCGGCGCGGCGGCGGGCGCTGGCCGCGGCGCTCTGGATGCAGCTGGCGCTGAGCATCGGCCCGGGGCCGGCGGCGGGCGGTGAGTGAGCGGCCCCGAGCCCCAGGAAGAGCCATTCCCTTTCCTCTACCTCCACAGCCCCGGGGAGGGGGAGGGGGGGGGGAGCCGGGAAACTTCCTCCCCCAGCCCGGTGCCCTCAGCGAAGAGAGAAGCGCCGCTCCGTCCTGATCCCCCCATCCCTCGTAGGGACCCCCGGGAGGAGGGAGCCTCACCCCGGTCCCTGCTAGGGAGCAATGCTCTATGGAAGTACAGCATGATTTTGAAACAGCCTATTTTCTTTGAATTTAAAGAGAAAAAGGCCAAAACCCGAGCTTTCCCCGCCGCGGTCCACACGGCCATCTCTCGGCTGACTCGTATCCCCACACAGCTAGGGAGAACTGAGATTTGGGGAGGAAGTGGGCGATTTGGGTCTGAAAATGCGATGTCCTTCAGCAATCTCCTCGTGGAGGAGAGACCCAACCTCATTTGGCTTTTTTGTTTTAATTACATTTTTTTTTTTTGCAATGCTATCTTTTTAAATTATTGAGCCTGTGAGATATTTTCAGCAGGTACTTTTAATTACAAAATTGCTTTAAATTGGTTCCATAATTAGACTTGGGTTGCTGGAAAAGTCTTAAAGTAAACTGCTTTGCTGTAAAATGAACTTAGCTGTGATAATGAGAGCAGCTCCACATTTCTACTCTGGTATGATATTATATATCTGTGTTGGGGGAATAAGCCATTTTATGATTGAATCACACCACTAATGGCAGACTGAGTCCAATATAAAAATTGCCTGGGCTTCTTCTCATGCCAAAGACTTACGCCAAAAATTTCTAACTTGAATGCCTAAGCCCAAGCAGCTCTGATTCAGATGTGTTTTCTGTCACTGAAACATAGACTTACAGAAATTTGTCTGAAGAGGACCTCAAAAGGTTGTCTTGTCCATCCTCCTCCTGATGTGATTCAGTCCTAATTTCCCATCTGGAGACAATAATGCCATTTTCCAATAGAAATTCTGTGACTGCAAATGTGATTCTAGCTAAACAAGCTTTTAAACTGTTGCAGTATCTACAAATCTCTCTTTAGAAATCAATGGCTTTTCTTTCCCCTCCAACTGCGTTACCCTTGGTTTCCTGGCCAGCTTGCGTTTCAGTGTGGTGATGCCATTCTGCCTGTCCTGTGCCTTCCTCGCAGTTGGAGTTGTGTGAGCTCCTGTCCTTCTCTAACCTCCTTCTTATGGCTCCATTCATAAAAATGAGACTGTTCCAAGGCCCCCTCTTCCCTGAGGCTGTGTATATCCCACAGTTTGATTGTTGGCATTTATTTAGCTGATTAGTGCAAGAGGTTCTTCAAAATATGGTTTATGTTTCCCTTGAATGTAGTGGTTTTCATCACAGCCTGCAATAAATTCTTGTGTGATGTTGATCATTATCAACACTGCTGCCTTTCACCTTGGTAGTGTAACTAATTCTGTGTCCAATTGCATTTGTAAGGCATTTTAGGATCTTTCAAGAATTCTTATTTCAGTTTCTTTTTGGTCCAGAATCTAGGAAAAGGCAATGCACTGAATGATTGCCCAGGGGTAAAATAACCAGGGAAAAATATTCATTGCTGTTCTGAAGTTATTATTGCTATTATTTTCCAGTGTGGTTGTGCTCGGAAGTTAGGCACTATATAAATACCAGTAAATGTACAGGTCTTTCATGTAGTAAAATATACGGTCATTGAGGTGGTTTTTTTCACCCTGAGTCATTCAAGTGGTAAAAATAACGAGCTTTGTAATTAGAACAGAGGACTGTAAATTAGGAGCTCTCCTATTTTAGGCTCTGTTGTATCTGTGAGCAAGCTTACTGCGCTTATGCAGCTTGCTGTGAAGGCTCAGCTTCTTGATCCCCAGCCTGTGACCCAGAGCCTGAGAACCTGTAGCAGTCATTGACATCAAACAAAGTTGTGGTTTCTAGGGACCTTTGCAAATTTGGTTTCTGTAGGGCTCTCATTTTATGGATTTGCGGATCCAAACAGATCCAGACATTACTGACTGCTTTGGAAAACGTAGCCCCGATCTCTTTCTCTATCTTCTCATTATCTGTTAAATAAGGATAATCATACTTCTCTCTGAGGTTTGAAAAGAGCTTTGATGACATTTAATGAAAATACTATGGAGGTGGAAAGAATTTGTTTCAAAAGCTTTAGAAAAACAGCAGTGACAAAATGCTGAAATAAAAACTATCTCACGTATTAAAAAATGAAAATGAATAGTTATCTTTTCTATAAAGCAATCTACAGCTTATGTTTTGGATCCCATTTATGGCTTCCTCCCTTCCTTAGCTGATACCAGGATTTGGCTCCTGTAATAATCCTGTCATGACTTGTGTGACTCCTGTTTTATATATGACTAAGCTCTATTGATTGTCACGTTCTACCATTTCACCCCAAATCAATACTACTTATAACTCTTTTTTTTCTTGTCAATAACCCTACAGAGAGTAACTCTGTTTATTACATTCTGACTTTCTCAAAAGTGAATCTAGCAGAAAATTTGCTGTAGAAGTGAACTCAAATGAACAAACCTTTCAGCTATCAATATACCTCATTCCTCCCTGATGTATTTAACTCTGCTGATACTGAGGATAAAGTAAATCTCTCATACTTCAGTTTGTGGCTTTCATCTAACCATCTTTGTTTAGAGAATCATAGAATTGTTTAGGCTGGAAAAGTCCTTTAAGGTCATTGAGTCCAATTGTTAACCCAGCACTGCCAAGTCCCTAAGTGTCACAACTGCAAAGTCTTTAAAGTAGCTCCAGGGATGCTGACTCCACCACTGCTCTGGGAAGCCTGTTCCTATGATTGACAACCCTTTGGTGAAGAATTTTTTCCTAGTATCCAGTCCAAACCTCCCCTGGCACAGCTTGAGGCCATTTCCTCTTGTCTTATCACTTGTTTCTTGGGAGAAGAGATCAGCCACTGTTTGGCTCCATCCTCCTTTCATGTAGGTAGAGAGTGATAAGGTCTCTCCAGAGTCTCCTTTTCCCCAGATTAAACAACCCCAGTTCCCTTAGCCGCTCCTCATCAGACTTGTGCTCCAGGCCCTTCACCAGGTCCGTTGCCCTTTGGACATGAACCTGTGCAGTGTTTTTCTTTCAGAGAGGGACAAAAAAGAAAGAAGGGAAGAAAGTAGGAGCAGAGTGGGAAGGCTTGTAAGAGGGGAAAATGAAATACACAAGCAATGGAGCTGACGATGAGTTACTTTGGAGTTTCAAGGCACTGTGCAGGGTTTGCTGTTAAACATGTAGTTTGCAGGTAATAGCTCTAAGAATATATTTTTACACATTTTTCAAATTCCTGGAATTGTATTGAAGGTGTGGGGGACTGGAGAAATCTAAAAGGAAAAGGAGAAAACCAGTTCAGTAAGCTTATGTGGCCTCAGAAGTTTGTCATTGTACCTGGACATCTCCCAGGTGTGCTTTTTTGTCCTAGGTCAGTTGGGTGAGCTCTGTTCTTCTGCATGTTTCTGTGGAGAGGCTCAGGGCTGCAAAACACATCGCTGAAGGCTTGGATGGGGCTATGGACTATCACCTCATCTTGCTTCCTGGCCTCAAGCAGGGTCACTTGTAATTGCGGTCTTGCAAGGCGTTTGTTTAATCACCTTTAAGAATTTCCACATCTTTAAGCACCCTCTGCCAGTGCTTCATCAACCTATACATGAGAAAGTTTTTCTCAAGGTCTAACCTGAGACATCCTTGCTCCTGTATAAACCTGCTATTTTGCATCTTGTTCACAGCAGATGTTCAACAGAGCTGCTGTTTTCTGGCTGTCTTTGGTATTCTCTTCCATCTCTTTGGTCTTCTGCTGTAGAAATGCTGACTCCAGCTCCCCTAAAGATGGGATGGCTCCAGTTCCTCCAAACTTTTCCTAAGTCTACATCATACTTTCTAGATTTCTGGTCATTCAGACCATGAGTTTGCTCCCATGGAGCCATGTCCTTATGGAATACACTGCCCAGCATCCTCAGCAGTGCAGAACAGAGCTGAAGGATAGCTGTCCATGCCTTAGAGCTCTGCTCCTGTTCAAACATCCCAGGTACATTTCCTGTCATTATATGATGCTGCTGCTTTCTCTTCAGCTTCTGATTCCCTGTAGCTCTCAGGCTGGCTCCTGCTGGGCTTGTTCCCTCAGGGCTGCTGCCTGGCCGATTGTTCCCATCCCATCTTACTGCTTTTTTTTTTCTGGCATTGCAGTCCATTTGCTGGGATTCCCTGGCTGCATGTCCTGCAGACAACACGTCTGCATGTCTGTGGGTACTTTTAAGATGTGAATTACTGTATATCATGCATGACAGTAAAGAAATCTGGCATGTTATGAAGCCTTAAAACGTTACATTCAATGTTAGTGATGCCCTGTGCAACAGTGGTGGGTTGAAAAAACCAGACCAAAGCTGAATTTGTACAGCTCTGTGATTTTATTGCATTTGATTTAAGTCCTTGTTATGCCTTGGTTATAGTATCTAACTCATGTGTTTGGCTATAGTGGCTACCAAAACCACATCCATCAGGTTTCTGAGCATGGTGGGCTTGTTTCCTTGGGGTAGCACAATTTTTTGTGTGTGCTGATGATGCAGGCTCACCAAAAGGTTTACTTTCTGTCAGCCTGCAGTTGGCTTTGATGAGAGAAGCCAGACAAAGATTCCAGTAACTGCCTTGCATGCACTTCTGCGATTATGAAGGTATTCTGAAAAATCAGAATGTTTTCTTATACCTCCTCACTAAGTCTTTAGTTAATGTATTTTACTCACTCCCTCTCAGTGCGTCTGCTTTACTTGTCAAGCCAAATAGACATTTCAGCCTTGAGTTCTCTGTACATTTGATGAAATCATCAGTTATTTTGCAGGACTGCTTTTAACCTCCAGCTCCTTGGAGAATAGCAGTATTTTGGAAGGAACAGATTTTTCCCACTGTGACACGATCTTATTCTCTATCTCAGGTCTGCTTCATACAACCTCCATTCCTTTCTCTGCAGGCTTATCTTAGCAGTTAAGCACCATTTTGTATCCATTCTGATTACAAGTGGTAAGGCCAGCAACATCACAGGGTGTCACCTCATTTATCTTAGTGGCACATCCGCTGCCTACAGCCTTGAGAGAGGTGGGCATCTTTGATAGATTAACCTCAAATTAGTACCTTGCAAGTGGGAGGGCTTATCCCTGATTTGCCAAGGGATTCAGAGACTGAAGTTAACTTCTCTGCTTTGCTCTCTTACTCCCAGAATTACCCAGAGTAATTTTGCTCCCTTACTCCCAGAGTATCTTTGATCTCTGTATTAGGGATGATTACAACTTTAGAAGAATGAATTAATTATGCTTTGCTTGATTTCCTCATCTGTAAAGTAGACAAGCGATGCATTTCATGGACATCTTATGAAGTAGTTTGAGAACCTCCCAGAGAAAATGTTACAGGAGTGAGAAATAGGGATTTTAACAAAGTACCAAAGCAGAAGGTCCTCTTAGAGGACCATTTGTGATTTTTGTTGCTGTTTTTGTGTGGATTAATAATTAAGTGTCCTTATGAGAATTAGGAAGATGTTCTCTCTCTTGACCTTCACAGATTCTTCAGGATTTTTTCTACATTTTCCTTCATGTTTTTCAGTTCTTTTCCAAATATTGTCTACCTCTGAGATTAATTATTTTTAAAGCAAAATCCACATTATTGAAGTAGAAAACCTTGCACTTGTGCTTGCGTTTCAGTGAGGTTTTAGGCGTGAAATGGACAACGAAGTGCGGCTGATTTCGTACTTGCTATATGCCAGTGCAGATGTGAATGAAAACCTGGGCTGCACTTAGTGGTGAACAAAACTTAGCCAGAAAATGAGCTGATGAAAGGGGATACAAGTGAAGTAGTGTGTACAATTTGATTCTGGAAGTGTAAAAATTTGCTTTGCTGACATATTAAGGGGACTGAAGGTACACGTCTCACCAAATTCAGCAATTTAACTGTGACACCAACAACTCCTCACTTAGTTTCATGTCTTCTCAGCTGCTTTCTTTGACATGGCACAAGGAAAGTGTTATGAAACCAATTACAGACTGTATGTACATCTACCAGGTTTCATGGTGGAGTGGTTTATAGCAGCAGTTTTTCATGTCCACACTTAGCTTCTGACTCTCCTATCCCATTGCTTCTGTTGACATGAGTTTGGCTGCCTGTTTTTCAGAGGGGGCTCCTGATAGTGTTTCCTGAACAGCTGGGCTGCTGATGGGATTTATCCAAATTGAGGTGTTTCTTTTGCCATGTACTAAAAGCACTGGAAGTAGTTGTTGGTGCCATCTGTGCTCACTGAGCTCCTGCAGGGAAAATGTGTTGGATGTGTTTTCATGCTTGTGATAGGTGACCCCAGCATCGTATCAACTTTTAAACTGGTTTGTGTCCATACTGGGTTCAGTTTGTTGTTATGGGATTATACCAAGTTTTTGCTCTGTAGGGAAGTTTCAGAATTTACCAGGAATATCTCTGTACTAAGTAAGCATTGTTTTTACCAGTATGACCAGCTTTAGAAAGTAGTATATGGAGCTTTTCTGCTGTCATCACTGCTGACTGTTGATAAGTAAATCTTATTAAACCCATAATTTGACAAATATTCTTGCTTGTGTTAGGTTAATAGAAACAATAGTGATAAAAATGTGACCTTTTTTTTTCATAAGCTCTTCTCATCCATAGAGTTCAAAGCACTTTATAAAGGAAAATAAATTTTATTATGTCCCTTCATAGATGGGCAAATGATGATAGAAAGATTAAATGGCTTGAAGCCATGTTTCACATAAGAAATAAATGTTGCCATAGACAGGGAAGAGGTCCTCTGCATCTTTGTCCAGCACTTTCTTCCATAAATAGAATTTAGGGAAATTCCTAATCCACATTTGTATGCTACGGCCTTTATAATAGGATTTTTTGGCTGTGACTGTCTTCAAAATTAAATGACCAGCAGATTTCCTATTCACATAAACTGCTAGTTAAGCAAATCACAGAGGGAGTTTTTTCCAGTGTGGTTTATTTGCCCGACTCCTTTATGTCTGAGACAGCACATAGCACTTTTCCAGACGTTGGAACATCATCTTCTGAATAATAAAAAAGATAAGAAAATGTTATGTTAGGGTCAAGCCCTCAAAATGCTATCATGCAGTTTCTCATTGTACAAAGCACATATCAACAGGAATGATATTTCTGCCTCGCTCAGTCATGCGGTTCCTGATCACAGTTTACATGAAACTTAGAAACATTAGAAAAATACTGACTGTGATTTTTAATTAATTCTAACATACTTGAGCAGTTAGAGAGAAGAGCATTGCATGACCAGATAGCTCTGTGCAGACTGTGGTGTGAGTGCCACTGCTTTATAGTGCCCATTGCAGCTCAGAAATCAGTGCATGTAAAAGAATGAGTTCAACAACTGGTTGCTTGTAAAAATATAGGGTGTAATGTAAAGGACATAAAAGGATGAATAGGAATAGTGACTGGTTTCTTGCTGTTTCATTTGCTTAATGCAGGTTCTGAAGCAATGCAAAATGCAGAGCTGGGAAGCATACTATGGCTAAGGGTGCAGCAGAGTTTCTGTGTAAAGCCAAATTCTGCACTTAATAAAAAATGACAAAATCTTGGGGGAAAAGAAGTTTGCTTGTAAACTGAAAAGATGAGATGGGGTTTTACAATAGACTAAATAAGAAAATAGGTGAGGTTACTAAGGGTTAGATTTTGTAGAAGCTGGGTTATCAAGGATATCATGAGATAGTGTTCTAATGATAAACTTTCTTGTACACTGCTGAAGAAAAAGCATGATACAGCACAGACATGAATCAGGGGGATCATTATATTACTGGACTCCCATTCTGGAGACCTAGAGAATACACTAGAAAGAAGAGGTTGTCTTTGAAAATGCAGAGCCTTCAGATCTTCTTTCTGGTACTGCAGGAAGGCAGCAGCACACATATTTGTTCATCTGGCAGGAGGCTGGAGAGCACCATACAAATTCAAGAGAGAAGCTCTCATATGTGCTGGGAGGGAAGAGAATATGCTCATGAGGGAAAGCCTATAAACATGGTGTCCTGTTCTCACTCTTCTCATTAGGACCGTTGAATGCATACAATAAAAAAGGTATGACATAAAAAAGGCATTTCCATCTTTCTAGAGGTGGGACAATAGACTTGAGAGAAGTAGCACAGAAAAAGGACTGGAAAAGTTCTCATAAGCTCCCACAAATCATCCTCCTGTCCAGAACAGTTGTCATGCAAGACTTTATGTTACAAACTCTACAATCTCCCTGAGTATCTATCCCAGTGCTTCACTCCTTTAACCACTCAAAAGGCTTTTCTGAAGTCTAACTTGAATCTTCTTTGCTGTAACATGGGACACCCTAAGGATTTATATCTCTAGTGTGGGATTCCGAAGCGTTGCTTCCTCCACTGTGCTGCCTGTTGGTGCAGATCCACCAGTGCTGTGTCTTTGGCCACCCTGACTACTGCTCCCTTCTATTTCCCTGGGTCAGGGAGGGAAGCATCCTGACTGCTTCAGCCCAGCATAGTGTCTCTGAAAAATTAGCTATTAGTTAATAGTCTGGGAGCTCAGGTTTAGCTGTAACTGCCCTATGTTCATATGTTGAACCCACATGGAAGGAGCTGTTGTGATTCTTCATGGTGGAACTTACATTTTCTGGTTTAGTTAAGGTCAAAGCTAAGTTTGTATTTAACACGAGATCAGTCATCTCACCAGAAGCTATGAAAAAAGTCAGCTTTGCCTTGCTAGTTTGGAAGGGTTTGCAAGTATTTTCCAAAGTCACAACTGGAAACAATCAGGAATAACTCTCAGAGCCCTCTTATGAAAGATGCTTATTTAGGCAACCTGTTCTCCTTGGGGATATTAGCCCAGCTCTTTGTACTTGATCACGATGTAAACAGTATGTTATTGCCAAACTAACTTAAACTCACGTGAATTTGTATTTTAGTTCTGTAGACTGAGTGAAGTTGTATATACTGAATAGCCCCGTGGTAATAGATTAGAAGCATACAAAAGCCAGTCAGTATCTTAAAGCTTCCAATTTTAACTGGAATTTCAGAAGCAGATACTTAGAGCTGTTACCTCCAGTGCCTGAGTCCCATTGCTAGTAAAATGGGTGCTGATACTGGGTATCCAGAAAGATTGTATTGTTCAGGAATCTGGAGTGGCACAGGAGAGGTAGGGAATATTAGAGAGTGTGTGGGGAAGAGTTGCTTGTTTAGGCTAAAATGGAAGTTTGAGAGGTGTAGAGCAATGTGAAGAGATGAATTATCAAGAGGAGGAGTACAACTGTGTGGGGTTTGAAGTCAATAGGACTACATTGCTTCATGGCATACAGTATGGTTTTTATCTATCTATAATACTCTGTGTAAGCCTACCGTACTATTCCTGTGCTTGTGTAATAATGATTTGTATTCTGAAAGCCACGGGTACTTATGAGACAGTCATTCTTTCTGTGTCTCTCCACTTCGCTGACAGTTTTAGGGACATTTTGTACACATCATATTACTCAGAGAAAACACAAATGATCTGCTTAGAACTGAAAATAAATAATAAATAATTTAGTCTCCTGTAGATTGGACTTATAAAATAGCTTGATTGCAATTACCAGCATTGCAATAATCTTGACAGAATTAAGATAGAATGGCATTATCATGAGCAGCAGTAAAAATGAGAATACACAGAAGTTTGTCCTGAGCTTGTAAAATGCAGAACACCCTTCTCTGCTCTGAAGGGGGACCGTGACCCCCAAAAAGTACAGTGACAGCCATCCTGGGGGAGCACCACACTGCTGAGACTGCAACCCAACTCCTGCACTATCCTTCTTTAGATTCAGGGATAATTATGGCAGTTCTTCCATGGCAGTTCTTCCCAGTGCTGACTTGTTCAAGCACATTGCCCTCTTTTCGCATTCCTTTTTTGCTCTCTTTGCTGAGACTTGAGGTTCTTCTGTGAAGGCAGGGAATTATGGAGGGTGCAGCCTTTCTTTTCATTAGATGTAACTCCAGGTTAATACTACATAGAGTTAGATGGGTGAGCTGGAGTGTATGACGTGGTTGTGACAGCACAACCCAGCTGCAGTCATCAGGTGTTCCACCTCTCTTTTTGCTCCTCACAAGCCCTTCAGTCACAGCAGCAAGCAAGAAACAGAATGAATAAGGTCTAGAAGCATCAGTGGTGTAGATTTATCAGAAGCCACAAAATCCTTAATTTACACACCTTATTATGATTGCACCCTTTTTTATGTGTGCTCTTGTGCAAATTATACTGCTGCAGTCTGGTCCTTTGACAGCATTCAGACACCTCTCCCACATTCTAAAACCCTCTCTCTCTGGCATATGATTCACATCTCAGAGAGCGGGGTGGTTGTTTCAGCTTTTCTCTTTCTGAAGAATGGCACTCAGAAATGGCTGTCCAGAGAGAAGGATCCATCTTGCAAATCTAGCAGAGCCATTCATCGCCGATAACCTGTGTGCCATCTCTCACTGTTGCCTTTACCCACTGCATCTGTCTTAGAGGCCAGTGCGGGAAAGGTACAGTCTAGGGCTGATTTTGTCAAGACTAGGCTAGTTTGCAGAGGCTAGGAATATCCCAGTAAAAATCCTCACCAAACAAAATATACAAATGATTGCAAAATGTGTGTATATGAAGCCCAACTCCATTTGACTCATGATCTCTTTGAAATTGGGTCATGATGGGACACATCACTGCACAGCTGCTGTAAGAGGTGCAGTGGAAGAAATTGCAGGAAATGGCACATGGACTAGCTGGTTATAAAGGAGGGATAAGGGATAAAGAAGGGGTACATAGCTGTCTTTGTGTGCAGCCATGCACTAATGCACTTAAGCATGCCCTTACTAATCTTACATGGAGATAGACAGATAAAGAGATAAATAGAGGTGTGTATGTATGTGGGATAAGAGTTAGATACTAAAAAAAAACCCCTAGCTATGAAATAGCAGAAAATATACTACTCTCATTGACAGTCATTTCAAGGTTCTTACACTTGTTCTTAACATTTGCAAGGTTGCTTTTCACACTGAAAAATGGATGAGCGTTGCCTTTAATGCTTCTCTTTGGGTGCAAGAATGATATTGGATTCATGCGAGGGATGGAGAGCAGAACAGTGTTGGGTATATTTAGATTCCATTTCATTTTTATTTCATATGCAGTAACATTACAGAGAAGGACTTCGTTCCTCATTTCAAAGAAATCCGTCAGATAAATTGCATTCACTGTGGGGAGAGAAATTTTGTCAAAACCAAGATGAAAGATGCCTTTTTGCAGTGGCCTTGATGTAATAACAGGTGTGTTTCCTGGGTGCTACTGATGGGTGCATTTTTTAACTCTGGGTTCTGCATGTGGTAGAGTTTTGTTGGCTCTTTCAGCAGACTGTCTGAGAAACCTTGTACTTAGAGCAAGTAGGTCTATGCCGTTCTAACTCACTCGTTCGTAACACAGGTATGTCAGCCAGGCCAAGTTTACAGGGATGTAACTTGATAAAGCAGCCTGAAAAAAATTGCATTTAAAACAGTTTCTTAGAATGCTAGCATTATTAGAACATAAAAAATGCCAAGGGGGCACTCATTTAAAGTAGCTCAGGATTATGTCAGCTAAAGAGATTTTGCCTTAGTATCACAGGTAAGTGTTTCATTACATTTGCCCTTCTGGCCTCTTTAAAGCTGTGATTTAAAAATGCAGATTTTCACAGGAAACAGTTATAAATCTGATTGGAATTCCTAATTGTTTGGTTGGGTTTTTTTTTCCCCCAAGGAAGCAGTGTAACAGCTCTCAGTTGCAACTGTTCAGTCATCTTAGCATTTGCTGTTTGTGGTCACTTTTTGCCATACTTAATCTCAGTTTAATTCTTAGGTTGTTTTGATAGTGAGGAAAAAGTCCTTTGATAATGCATCTATACATATATTGTTAGAAAAACCTGATTTTTTCTGTAGTTTCAGTGAAATAATTCTGTTATCAAAAAACCTCCTCTGAAGTACAAGGCCAAAGCAGTACAAGGAGCTGCAGCAGCATTTCAGGAGCCAATGAGACCGGCAGCTTACTGTGAATGTTAACACAATGCTGCTATTTGTTAGCTTGGAAATACCATTTGCTATTTTTTCCCTGATCCAAATGTCTTTGGAAATATGATGTAGGGATTTTCCTATTCATCAGCTTTCCATTTCTCCTGTGAATTTGCTTTCTTGCTCCAAGGCAGTCGTTCAGGCTGTGGGGGCTCTGATTGCTAGCAGCGCTGCCAAATTTCCTACAAGCGAATGTGGATCCTCTGTTTTATCTCCTACATCTGACCTTGGGAATGAAGGAGATAGGGGTGAGTGGAGGTTTTATGAGATGAAGAGATTTGGCCTTATGGAACATTTCTAAAGCAATACCTCACCTCAGTTTACATACAGGGATGAAGGAAATCTCGCGTTTCTAGAACACAAGATGATGCCAGTTCTTCTGGTTGCATATACAGCCTCTCCTTTCAGCATCTGAAGACCACTCATTCTTGCTTCATTCTTGCTCAGAGCCCTGACAGTCTTCTGACCTATTTTCAGAAGTACTTAACTTAGAAGAAAATAGGTGGACTGGTGCTTTTTTCCAGGAGATTCTCTGTTCACTTCAATAATGTTTAATATGTTTCTTATGTAATTTGGCTCCTGTGTAGCCTTCTATAGGTCATCTGCTTTATCTGTCTAGATCAGCTAGTTTTCAAGAAAATTCTTCACAAATGCTTTATAGCCATTTGCATTGATCTGAAATAGCCAAAAAAAGACAGGAAGAAAAAGAAAAGACAGGGATGTACTCCATGGGGATAAAAGGGATTGAGAGATGGACTATTGAGGTTTATGTATAGCTTCCCTTTTCCTCCCACTTGTAATGTTAATTTCAGTCTTGACTCTCTTATTGAACTTGACTTCACTAATTTGATATATTCCTGAAAAATCCTATTGAGTTTTGAAACCTAGGGCTGGTTGGTGCCCTGTTTCTGAGTGCTCATGTCCTTACTATCATTTCATGATCTATGGTATGATGGAAATGATTCTGTACATATAAGCCTAATGACCTGAATTTGTAAAGCTAAATAGAAACACTGCTACTGGCATGACTCACTATTATTTTTAGCTCTGAAGGTGAGACAATGGAGCACAGGTTCATCTTCCCATACCAGCTCCATCTTTTGTTGAACAAGCTGATATTGCTGAGAGGTTTAACCTTCATGTTTCTGTTTGTAATCAGACTTCTGCAAGATGTCATGCATCTGTTTGGTTTCTTTTCACAATAGGCTCACTTCCTGATAGAGTGGCTCTATGCTCCTCTTGTACAGCACAGGTACTTGTCTAATATTTGTAAGGACAGAGACTTTGCAACTTGCACTGTTGCTTGGAAGAGCCAACCTAGAAAAGGTGACTGATTTAACTGAAACAGCAACACAGAAGTGTTTGGATCAGGTTTGTGCTAGTCAAAGCATAAATATTTTCTCCCTTGCCCTTCAGAACACTAATTATTTTATATTTAAAGAACATTTTCCAGAGGTGAAACATTTGGTAGTACTGATACAATAAAGGAAGAGTTATATTTTCCTGTGCGATAATTGATCCAAACTGATTCAGTTTGGAAAATTACACTGGTTTCTGAAAGCTCTTGCTTCTAGTCTTGCAGAGTGCTGCAAAGCCTGGCAGGTTGCATGGCCTCTGCATTCCTGATGGGGTTAATGAACATCCCCTGCAGCACCCAAGCTGTTCCAGTTTCTAGCACTGAATTTCTAAGTAAAGGTGAGTGGTAATACTGTCAGATTTGGAAGGAAAAAAAACATGCTTACATGTTAAAAAAGCAGTTAAATGACTTCAGAGGTTAAGAACTGCTTTAGAATTGGTTTAGGCACTTAAGGAAACTGAAAGTCCACAAACTGAGTGAAACAAAGGCCAGGAGCTACTCTGAGTGTACAGGGCAGACAGAGAGGTGCTACTGCCTTTAGGATGCTTGTTAAGAGTATGACCAAAGCAAAAACCTGCATTCAGATTACATGGCATTAGGTCTTACACTGTAGCTCAGCTCATAGTGGTGATGCAGGATATTTCATAAGGAGGTTACTGCTTATATGTGAAGTTGAAGAAAAGATTGCTCTTATTTTTTTTTCTCACAGTGGGGAGATACCTGTACAGAAATCTTTTCCTGAGAAAAAAAACACCAAACAACCAAAACAACTCAACCACAACAAAAAATAACCCAACTTACCAGTATTTAGATTTAATTTGGATTATTTCTTAAGAAGAACATATGATGGTGAATGTCAAGCGAGCGGTACTAATATATTCTCTGTAATCAAGCCTTGTTCTGCTACATATGGAAGATTCATTTGAGCCAAAAGAGGGAGTAAGGGCAGGGAATAAGTAATACGGAGCAAGAATGTGCCTTGCATTATTAGGGGATTGCAAACTCAGATAAAGTAAAACACAGACTTTTTGTCAAAGAAGTTGGGTATGTAAGTTTAAAGCTTGCTCTAGGCAGATTTAACTCAGCCAGCACTTCCAGCAGCTGAAAACCTAAAGTGACACTGACCTTGGCAGACTTATAAGGGTAAGCTTTGCACAGGATAAACTATTTCTTGATCTGTTGCTCAAGTATATGAGGCACAGTCCAGTATTCCTTCAATATTGATTATAGATATTTGTTTTATCCCAGAACAAACATACCGATTGTATATAGGGGAAGTAAAATCAGTCTTTCTATGTATTTGAGCTCTTCTGTATCCATAATATGATATCCTGGGGCACACTGAAGCACTGTGCTTACTCTATGCCTCTCTCTCCTTGCCTTTTTGACTCATCTCTTTTTAAAGCTTTATTGCACAGAATAGGAAATACTGGTTTTTTTTGGGGGGGGGAAGAATCTGCACAACCAGCTTTTTGTCCACGTTGTCTTTTTCCTGGCCTTGTTGTATTCATGCCCAGGAATGCTTCATGATCTTTGTGCACATACAATTGCAATTGTGCATCAAATCTTCAAGTATCACAAGTGGTTGCTTTGAGGTTGTCAGTGTTCAGAGATAGAGTGGTGGCAATTTAGCCACAACGTCACTATTTTTAATTCATCCTCTGTGTACTGAATCACTGTACCTCTTGCTAAATCTGTCAGGGTCCGTGGGTGTTAAGTGCTGCTAGGATGTAAATCGTTTTTCATGAGGAGCTACTCAGAGTCAGGAAATAAAGTGCCGTGGTAGGAACAGAGCTTGGCTGTACCTTCACAACACGAATTGTAGTGGTTTCTACTAGAGGAATTGGGCAGCTATGGAGTCACACCATAATCCAAGCCCTTTTCTGGAAGGTCATAAATTGTGACCCAGTGGACAGAGCCTTTTGTTTCCTTGAACTAACAGAATGCTGACAGCATTCCCACAGATATTCTAAGCTTAATAATATTATAAGCTTAATACATTAAATGCTTGTGGTTAAAAAAAAAATACACAAAAACCAAACACAACAACAAAACCACACCAAAAATGTTATCTGGTACATTAGAGAACGTAACAGCTGAAGTATCCCTTCTAGCTCTTGTGCTGAGTGACTTGCTGGGTTCGGAGATACTTTCGCACATGCTACTTTGCCCATCTGTTCTCCCTGCTTTCTCAGACCCCCTGAGCAGGCAGAGAAGCAAAACTCAAAAGATTTCTATTCTCTGCTTGTCAGAGAAAAGAAATGGTGTCAACTGCAATACAATGCTTGGACACAAAAGCCTGAGCTGGCAGGAAAAGAAGCAGATAGTACCCCTGACACGTGCAAGGCTGGTTCCAGAAAGGATCCAGCCACCTTTGTTTTAGCAGTGGTCATTGAGTTACAGACCTGGATGCTAACATTTTTTTGACAGTTGTTTTTCTCTTTCTCTGTTAAACATGTGAATGAGGCATGTAATACTGTGGTGGGACATGGATTAATTTATAGCATTTTCTTTAACAGCATGGCCTTTAAGGCAATAGCATGTTGTGAGACTCAAGGTCTTTGTGAGCTAATCTCTGTTAACAGCACATGATTGATTCAATTTTGCAGATGGGACAGATTTCCTTGTTGTGTCTCAACCTGTCTTTTGATTACTTAGCCACTGACAAACCAAAAATGTTAATATGGATGAATGCTCACACATATGCCTTACACATATGTGAACACCCACTCCTTTACGAATTGCTTGAGGAAAAAATATCCTTGTACACAATAATCCTGTTCTTTATACATGTGTAATACAGAATGCAAAGTTATGCAGCCAGAAATAGCAGCAGGGGTTGGAGAAGTTGACTTGTAAAAAAAAAACCACCTCAAAAATGAGGATTGAAGGGTTGCATATTCAAGACTGCTGAGTACAACAGGGATTTGTACTTGGTCATCGATCCTTCTTCCTTCAATAGGTCATCACTTGTTAGCTCCAAATCTGAAGTCACTTTCGTCTCAAGGCCACCTTTTCCTGTACTCTTATGGGATACCAATCTGTCTGACAGCTCTAGGTGACTTGACACTGATTTCTAATAATTGCTGGCAGTTTTGAAGGAAAAGATAGCACTGACAAGGCCAAGATTGCTCTCTTGTCCCTGGAAGTTTCACAGTTGTCACACAAGGCCTCCATTGCGGTCTCTTCTGTGTATTTTCCGAATGTTACATGGTTCAGTCAAGACTACAGGAGTTATGCTTCGGATTGCATCAGAGGTAGGATGTCACGGTTAGGTAGAGGAATTCAGTTTCCAAGTTTTGCTAGAGAAACCATATAGTTATTGAAAGTGTTTTAAAATACAAGCTTTTGTTCAGTATGCAGTTTTCTTAATGCCAATTGGCATTTCTGTTTAACAGACTTTTGCTGTGTAGGTGTTAGCCTACTACAACTAGATTTTTCTGCCCTGCCAGGTCTTGTAATGTACAAAACTTACTGGGGAAAACCCTTGGTCTGTCTGAAAGCTATATTGTAACTGCACTTTATTTGGACAACTGATGGCTTGCATTTCTCTTCGGTTTCAGAGTTTGTTCTCTAAGCGTTTAGTTTCCCATTTAATGTAACATCTCTGCCTGTGCAAAAGAACCATGACACATGAGGTGGCATCTTAAGATCAAATGTTATTAACAGGAGAAAAAGCATTGCAGACCATTGGTTTAATCAAAGGACTTCATTTTCAGAGGAGGCCTACCCCTAATTACTGCCATCTTTCAAAACTGGATCCTGACCAAAGACACCTTAATCGTATGGCACCATTAGTGGGGAATGATTTCTGGCCACTGTACTGGAAACTCTTTAAAACGCGACCATCTGCCCAGAGTTTTTCAAAGGCAGGAAATATTAATTACAGGATATTCTGACAGCCCTGGATTTACATACAGCCGAACGTGGCCCATCATATTTACAAACCTGATGTTGATCAGAATTTATGTAAATGAAAAACTATGTAGTTAAATAGTGCTTTGTTTTCCAAACCTTTACCTTTGCAGAAGAGTATTAGACAAAAGGAGTAAATTTTAAGAGACAATTCAGTACAAATTTGCATGAAAAGGGTACTGTTGCTACAGGGTGTGTTATGAACTGTTATATAAATAATCTGTTGTTAAACAGACTCTAAATATCTGTTTATGCAATGTAGCAGTTAGAAAATTTAGTGTTTTTTAAGACTGACAGTATTTTATTGTGTTCAGCATCTTTGGTTTGTACAGCAGAACATTTTTCACTTAACATAGCTCAAAAACTCAAAGCAGATACCAAGAGACACACACTGTGTACACACTGTATTTAAATATAAAGTTCAAGTTGTGTAATGAGTCAGCTACAACCAGGAAAATCTTCACTCTGACAGTTTGTTAGTGATTGTTCTCATATGCCTATATGTTATAAAGGTTATTTGTCAATAGATAATGCTGTACATGCTATAAGTTGAGTGAACTGAGACAAAAAGGTTTCTAAACGGGTACATTTTAAGAACTGGAAATACACATCAAAGCTACAGTCTGATCCCATTAACCAAGCCCATGAGAGGACTATTCTTCTCTTCAGCCACACTGCTTGGTTCTCTTACTTTGTCTGCAAAACTGTTCACAGACTTGAGTGCCTGCTTACAAGGGCAGTGTCCGTGTCATCTTGCATCTGAGGTAGCATTGCCAGCTGGGAAGGCTCCTTAGGCAAAAGATCTGACTGTTTCAAAATTATAATGGTAGAGAATAGATATAACATGTAGAAGATGATATTTCATCCTTTGGGCATATGTCTGTGTAGGCTGAAGAAATCAATGGAGCTGGTCTCCTGCCTCAGTTTCTTAACTCCCTGTATGTATTTTAGTCAACATTCTGGTTTTATAAAGAGCCATTGACACGTCTGGTTTCTTTCTGTTACATTTCTGACTCTTGGGAAGTTCTGCCTTATATAATGGGTCTAGAGTCACTAAGTTATTGACTTAAATATTTAAATTGTGAAATACCTGAAATTAAGCATATTTCACTTTAGGAACATCCTCAAAACACTTGAAGACCAACTGTTTCTATGTCACTGTCTTCTAAATCTCCAGGAAGGAGGATCTGATCACTTGTTGCTTCCAGTCTGTCCTTGTACTGGGTACAGAACTTTGAGATTCACTGAGGTCATTGGTAATCAATCCTGCATTCATTTTCCAATAAAAGCATTAATGTGATTGGGTTTCAGTAGCATTTTGCATTGGGAACTGTAGATGTGAACCATGCACTTTGGCTTTCACATTCTTAACCTCAGTTTGCCCTTGTACATCTGTCTAATCTGTAAACATGTCCAATACTAGAGCTTTCTGTGAAACACAATACATTCAAAAAAGCAGTCTTTGAACATAAATATTCCCCCTTCTGCATTAAGCAAGAATGCAACATGACTAAATTTTTTCTGGACGCATTTGCTCTCATTGAGAGAATTCCTATTGGAAAACCTGGTTTGAAATACGAGGCTTCTGTTTCTGTCTGGTAACATTAAGTTTTGAGATCACAATTATATTCCATACACGAGAGCTCTGCAGAAGAGGTGAAATGCCAACACTTGTCATCTACATCTGTCACTGTTGCAGGTCTTGTCTTTGGCATCTTGGAGAGACTGCAGCTACTGTAGCCATAAAGGGGCAGTTGCAGGAGAGGGTGGAACCTTCTCATGTCAAGATTTGGAAGATCAGCTTGATTTCGGGTCCTGAAACACATGTGGGCATGCTGGGTTAGGAGGAATGTGTTCTTCTTTCTGTTAGTTCTAAATGCTGTGGCTTTCTTGTCTGTCACCATGTATTGTGTGATATGGTAGTTGAGACGGAAGATGAGAAAGATGTAGTGACTTCACTTCATAACTGACTTAACAGAAGAAGTGTTTACAATTACAGAAGCCATGTGGATATCAAGTAAAGAATCCAGAATACATTCCAGACTGCAACAAACTACCTTGCCTTTGAGTGAAAACAATCTTCAGAGTGTAGCAAATTCCTTAAAATATTTTCCTTTCCAAGGATTTATTTCTTCATTGGCCGGAACAGGGAATCAGGATAGCTCAGTAAGTTTCAGTTGTGTGTTTAAGAAGATGGACATACAAAGTAGAGGTTCAGTTGTATTTCACAGGAGACAGAAAACCTTGTGGTGTTCACTGGAAATTTATCTTCTCTTGTTATACAGGAGAGAATTGAATCTTATCAAATTACATCAGGGAGATGTTTTCAGAGCAGAAGACCAGCTGCCTGCTCTGATCCTATGTGAAAGTCTGAGAGGAATGTTTCAAATCAGGGAATTGCAAACTAGGCTCTCCACTTTAAGTCTCATGTTTGGCTCATTAACACCTGATAGTCAGCTGTAACAAATTTCACTGCCTCAACTAGCCCAAAGCACCTTTTTTTTTGCTATTTATTCATGTACATTGGAGTCTCTGTTGCTATGTAGGCAACATTTTAAAGTGGAGTTCTTTTTCAGTTACTTCTGAATCCTATTAGTTAGCTTGGGGCCAACTGGGTGGAAAGCAGCTCTGCAGAGGAGGACCTCTGGGTCCTGGTGAGCAAGCTGACCATGAATCACCAATGTGCTCTTGCAGCAAAGGCCAACAGCATCCTCGGCTGCATTAGGAAGAGAGAGAGGCCGGGGCATGTTTCATGTGAAGAGGGGCTGAAAGAGCTGAGACTGCTCAGCGTGGAGCAGAGAAGGTTCCAGAGAGGTCTTACTGGTGTATAAAAATAACCTGAAGGGAGATGGCAAAGATGACAGAGCCGGGCTCTTTTCAGTGTGGAGATATTCGAAACCTGACTAGATATAGTGCTGGGCAGCCTGCTCTAGTTGACCCTGCTTGAGCTGAGTCATGGAACTAGGTAAGAAGGTCCTTTACAACCTCCACAGTTCTGTTGTTCTGCGAGATGCCATGTTGGAGGAAGCCTACCTGTCAGACTTGTCTATCAGTCCTGTCCAAGGATGCAGGAAGTGTGAGAGACAACTTGTTCTACAGGCATAATATAGTTATAGAATAAATGAGTATGATGCACAGGTTATGGACCTGTGCAAGGCAATTTGGGTGCAAGGCTATGGTGTATTTCTACCATGCAGAGGCAGCTGAAATTCTGAGACACACTATTTGAAATTTGAAGTATATCCAACAAGGTTTGTATGTATATTACACACGTGGACATTTCTGCTTGTGTTCAAGAGTCTGAATTATTCCAGCCTGAAACTATGGCCAAAGAAATCTACCTTTCCTCCCCTTCATTCCATATCTCTTCTAACTTTAGTGCAGAATGAATGTAGAACTTGATCAAAATGAAGCAATTTAGCAGCCCTTTTGATACAGAGTTAAGGGTCTGTAGTGCAAGTAAAGAGAATAACTGTTAAAAAATAAACAAACTATAAAGACATTATGTATGGCAGTGCTGATGCAGTCTGTTATTACTATTATCATCACTGTTACTGCCATTATGACTGACATTGTTGTTTTTAACATAGTCTGGGTACTATTCTTAGCTGAGATTAGGAAGAGCTTGTTGCGTTGGTGTCTTTATGAACACACAACATGACCGTATGCTGCCTTGGCGCAAGTAGGACCAGACTGCTTACATTCTTCAATGTCCTTGTGTTGCTGCTTTCATTATAGGAACAGATGGCTTAGCAGGAGTGTTCCCAGCTTGGTTAAGCAAAGATGCAGAAGGTCATATGAACTGGCTTTCAGGAATATGCTGGCTATTACAGTTAGGTGTTGTTTAACAATCACTCCTAGATGTACTTTCCCTCCATTGCACTGATAGAATCAAGGGTCTCTTAGGTGTGAGAAGCATATATGGCACACAAGTTAATTGAATGATTTCAAGAAGTAACATGCAGAATGACTGATTTTGTAGACATAATTGCATTTTGAGGCATTTCTTCCCATCTCTGATTCTGAATATGTAGAGACATAGCTCTTTGTACAGCAACAAATTGACTGCTCTGTTGGCAGCACCTCACAGTTGATTACATAAAAGCCACGGTGGCCTTGAAACCTTGAATCTGGACAGAGGCATAAAGAAACAGTTGTATTTTAAGGTCCTTATTCAGTGAGCTCAGTTCAACAGTGACAAAAGATTGCTGCTATCTGAACAGACATTAAATGATCTTACAAATGTAAAATGATGTTTTGGTTGCTCAGGTGTCTCAGTCACATATGGTCTCCTCATGACTGTTCGCAGTCTCAGCAGAGATGCCAGTTTTGGATGAGATCTTGGAAGCTGAATTGTGCTTGGTTGTAGAAGTTAACTTCTTGGGGCCGCAGAGGTGCTGCTGGGCCATGGGAGAAATCTGCAGTCCCCCTCAGTGCACTGTTATTTTACTTTCGAGCACTTCACATCCATGCCAAAAAGAAAATCCTTTTTATGCTTTTTAGACTATATTCACTGATGTTCGCTAGCTGTATTTTGGCCTTGCTACTAGATGTATAGTATACTAGATACATAATTTATGTCAGCACATGATTGCTTGCTGAACTCCTTCCTGAAACCTGAGGCAAAAAATGCTAGGAACGGATCTGCAAAGTGGTTTTATCTCACTTTCTTCTTTATTGATTTTTGCATTAGATTGATCTCCATTCTTTGCTTTGTTCTGACGTGTATTTCTTGGTTTCTTAATTTTCTCCATAAAACTTAAATATTTACTCACAGATCCATATATATATATATATCTCAAAAGAGGAAAGAGGTGAGTGAAGAGACTAATGACTAGAGGGGGAGGAAAGATGCTTTAAAACATGTTTCTAGTTTGATTTCTAGATTTTGCTCCTGGTTCTAACTATTAAATCTTTGCAAACTTTTACCTCCTGAAACCTCATTAGGTTATATTCCAAGTCAATTGAACCCTCTGGCCAGCATGCTGTTAAAGGGACATTTTCTGGTTCATAACTGTAGCAGAGACAATACAGCAGGCTTTGTGAGGAAGGCTTTGTGTGAGTGCAAGATGGTCCATTTTTTATAATTATCTTAATTAGTTTAGCAAAATTTATTTCTTTTCCCTACAAATGTTGCCTTGGTGTATCCTGAAGGCAGTCACAGCTACAGCACTATTACTGCTGCTCTGAAAGTCACAGCTGAATGTCAGTGGGAGTCAAAGTAAAAGGTGCAATAGAAATGTTATGAATTATTATTAAGATACATAAGAAAGCTCTGCAGGGAGGAGCGGGAACATCTTGGGAAATGGGCTGCAGTCAGCCATCTGGGAAAGCTGGAGACAGAATGCTAATAGAAATGTTGTTTTTAAAAATCACCATGACATCAACATTTGTATCAAGTGCTTTGTGCTGGAGCTGGTTATATAACTGTGATTATATTAGGTGTGATGAGCAGCTGTGTAGTCAAGAGGAGCTGTGCTGTGTTGGGGAAGGTGGAGTTGGTAGTAATGCCTGTAGCTGAAGCTGCTTTAGTAGGTGTCCTTGTTTTCAGTGCGCTATGACTTTATAACCATTCAGCTGAAATTTTCCATTCTTGTTTTATCTCTGGCTACGTAGCTTTGGATTTCAGGAAATGTTAGAACAAGGTTTTTAAAATACCTGATTGTGCCCAGCGTGTTATTTTTTTGTGTTAATTATTACAGTTCATAAATGCTCAAAAAAGCATTTAGGTGCTTACGAAAGTGTTTCTTGTATTCCTACACTGCATGTTACCCTGCCCCACACATTTGGAGTATTGGGTTGAAGGAGAGAGATGTAGCCTTGTCTTTGTAACCTAAGGGAAGGAATAACTGGGCTTGAGTTTGAGGCAGGAACTACCATTTTGCCCAAAGGGTGTTGGTCAGAACAGAGCTACATAAAGCACCAGTTTGCCTTCTCAAAGTCATACTCAATTAAAGTTAAAGGCATACAAGAAGAGGTTGGAAGGACACTGGACTGCAAAACCCCTCACATTACCAAATGCTGAAGTTAGGCTTCCTCAGTGGTTATTCTTATATCTGAGGCCATTATAGACATTTGTGATCTTTCTCAAGAGTATCATTTATTTTAGCTGGGCTTGCAGGTGTAGAGTTCTTTTGGATATATGAAAAAAAATAGCTTCAAATTACCAGTGGTACAGATTCACCAGTAGGATATTCCAGAATGGGTATGGGGTATAACCAGTATGGGTTCCAGTAGGATATTTACTTTAGTTACAGAAAAGAAAAATCCAGAACTGAAGACCCCTAGCATACAAGAGAAGCATCTTGGGATAGTATGGTAAATACCGTACATAATCTAGTAATCAGTCTGGTATGCACTTGGTAACATTTTCCCCACTAGTAGGAAGAGAAGGGGCAATGTCCTAGTTCCAGCCTAAGTAAACTAAAACAAGTTCTTGTCCTTGTGAAGTAAAGCCCCTCTGGCAAAATTTCTTGGTTAGAAGAATGATAGTTAAGCATAGCAACATACGAAGTCCTCATATAGAAAGCATCTTCTCAAAACCAGCATAAGCAACTTAGAAGTAGTTTAGAGACTAGAACAAGTGATGAATATTTCAATAAATGTACTGTTGGAGATACAAGATACAAACATACTATAATCCCTTTTCATCCTCTAAGCAATGGATGCTTTAAGGCAGATTTCTTCTAAAAAGCCACGAAAGGAATAGGGTATAAAAACAACCTGGTCTAGTGGCAGATGTCCCTGCCCGTGGCAGGGTGTTGGAACTAGGTGCTCTTTAAGGTCTCTTCAAACCCAAAGCATTCTATGAAGACACAGATGCTGCTCTGTAGCAGTGTATTTTTAATATTTCATATTCCTAACACCATTTTGCAGGTCAGCTGTCTAGGGAACATGAGAGAGTCGAGCAAGACGTTGAGAGGTCTGAGACAGCTCTGCTGTCTTCTCTGAAGAGCTCTGCTTTCATCCATTTGCTTGGCAAGTTGGCTGTGATGCATATAGAACCTGTGTACACACAAGCTTCGTATGTAGGAAGCAAGCTGTATGTTTTCTTTTGCAAAATCCATTGAAAAGTTTATGTCTATTCTACTACCTTTGTGTATTTATACATTAATATCTGGTTGCAGAAGGCTCTGTTGAGTCATGTGAATTGCTTCTAGCTACTCACTGAGACTGAAGAGTTGCTGCATTTTTAGATGAGGCAACTGTTAATCAATATTGTTCTCATCCCAGTCTGGTTCTTGTCCTTCCTCTGCATGCTTTCCATTGTGGAGGGGGCCAGTTATGCCATAAATTAAATCTTTTCACAAAGCCTTACACTGAAATAGAATTTGGGCTTACACCAAAGCTGCTGCTGCTGCTTGGAACTCAATTCCTCAACTGTAATTATTTCCATTAATTTCTGTGTCTGTTTCAATAGTTTTTCTTCTCTAGCAAGGTGTCAGAGGCTCCCTCTGGAGGATACATTAACTTCATTTAGCTTTTGGCTTTTTAACTATAAAGATGAATAAAACAGTACCTGATAAAATTAAAAGCCCAAATCAGAAGAAACAACAATAATAGTAGTAATAATGCAGCTGTTGTACAGGAGCAGTAGCATAGACTCATACTGAAGAGGGAAAAGGTCATTTCTTGAAGGGATGGCTGAAGGATTTGCAGCACAATATAAGTCAATTTAACACATGTGTACACTGTTGCTATTGAGCAGTATGCACAGATAGGGACAGGACATGAGATCTACTGAGTAAAAGCGCATCCTTTCTCTTTGATTATCTGAAAAATTAGACCTGTTATCTCAGCATGGGAAACTATTTTGACTTTTGACCTTTACTTTAATAGAATGCCAATGTACAGGGGTTTTTTTTGAAATAACGATGGAGTCCGTTGTGCTCAAAAAAGCATCGCTCAGTTCCCATTAGTTACTTCTTTTGTGTTTATTTTTTTCCCAGGCTTTCCAAGCATATGTAAAATAATTCAGCAGTTCAGTTCTGCTGTTTGTTAGGAATCCATCTGGCAAACGGTCTGGATGCAGGAATTTAAAGCTAATGCATTTCATCTTGTGGTCGATGAGCGTGCACAGTCTGCTGCAGCAGCTCAGCTGCCACTCACTACCTGGGTAAGACACAGAAGCTTGATTGTACAGACACCAGCTTAAACAAGACTCCAGGCAGCCTCTGCCAGCCAAGGAGACAGGTTTGACATCCCCTCTCCCAGTTGCTAAAGCAAGGACTTGTTTTAATTAGTGCTGTACCCATTTCCACACAGAGAGATTCTGCTGTCCAGTTCATCTGTTTTCTGTAGGTCATGAACAAATACTAGAAAGGTTTCAGGTTGAAAGCTGCACTCCCTGCTCTTCACATTCTGGCTTTCCCCTTCCACTCTCTGGTACTGAAAGCTTCCCACACACATAGCTGTCATAATTTACAGCAAAATCCCTTGAAATGGCCCACTGGGTTATATATTTGGCAC
This sequence comes from Agapornis roseicollis, assembly GCA_002631895.1. Taxonomy (NCBI): domain Eukaryota; kingdom Metazoa; phylum Chordata; class Aves; order Psittaciformes; family Psittacidae; genus Agapornis; species Agapornis roseicollis. Next base: position 60,964 of record NDXB01012972.1, on the reverse strand, counting down.
ATTTCCACTGGTTGGTGGAAGTTTGAAGAAGTCTAGTGTCTACAATGTAAATACAACAAAAATGGAGGGATGATTGCGGGTTATTAATGGATTTATACACAGCCCTGATTCTCATGAGGATTTCATGGTTTCATTGAAGTCTGTAACAGTAGGTGACTGTCTTGGTTTCAGCTGGGATAGAGTTATTTTTCTTCCTAGTGGCTGGTGCAGTGCTGTGTTTTGGCTTCACTATGAGAAGAATGCTGATAACACACTGATGTTTTAGGTCTTGCTCAACAGCACTTACCCTGATCAAGGACTTCTCAGTCTCTCATGCTCTGCCAGTGAGGAGGAGCACAAGAAGCCAGGAGGGAGCAGAGACAGGACACCTGACCCAAACTAGCCAAAGGGGTATTCATACCACAGCACATCATGCCCAGCATAGAAACTGGGGGAGCTGGCCAGGAGCCACTGATCATTGCTTGTGGTGGGCTAGATATCAGTCAGTGGGTGATGAGCAGTTATGTTGAGCATCACTTGGTTTTCTTGGGTATTATTCCTCTCTCTCTTTTTGTTATCTCCCTTGCCACCATCACCATTACTGTCATTATTATCATTTTACTTTAATTTTAATTACTAAACTTTTCTTATTTCAACCCACGAGTCTTGCCTCTTTCCAGTTCTCCTCCCCATGCCACAGGGGTAGTGGGGGACAGGGAGTGAGCAAGTGGTACTTAGTTGCCAGCTGGGGTTAAGACACAACAGATTAAAATACTTCAGAAGCTTATTCCCAAAAGAGAAAATATATTGCACAATGTGTAATTTGCCAAAAATAATGTAATTCTTCATTATAGTTATAAATCACAACAGAACAATTTCCTCCCTAGTTTGGGTATGCTGTATTTCAAAAGTGAGCGTGACTGATGTGTTTTTTGGCATCAGATTAAGTTTACCTGATTTCTGATTAAATGAATTTTTAAAAATGCTGAATTCATCTCACTTTGGAGTATCTGTTCTTGTACTTCCCGCATACCATATAGAACAGCTGGTAAAGTTGAGACAGTATCCCTTGCCACTGAAGAGAAAACTGAGGTGTTTGAAGCCAGAAATGCACACTGGGGCTTTGAGAAGTAGCAGTTTCCTCAATTTTTCCATTGATTACAGTCATTTTACTCCAATCTTCATTCCATTTCCAATTAGGCCTCTGCAGTGGTGTGCTATATAAATGATTGTATCTATGACATAGAAAACATGCTGAGTTTTAAGATGTGCATGGAAGGACATTGGTATGTACAGTTATTTTCACTAAGAAAGCTGCATTATAAGGCATTATATCTAGTAAGGCATCCAGTAAGCTATAGAGTGGATTGTTTTATGAAGCGCTGGACACAGGAGAGGAAATGAGCTTTTGTATCTCCCTCAGAGAATCAGTCACAATTGATAGCATTGCCTCGTTGGCATTTTGCATGAGGAAGTCCCTCTTCAATTGAGCTGAAGAAGTGAAGTTTAAACTTGCAATATAAATGAATTAGCTAGGCAGGAAGAAGGGCAAAGTTCCTAGAAGAATTCTTTAACCCTCTGTTTTGATTGTAGCTAAAACCCAGAGTATGTTCATGTACCTGAATGTGTATGTGTCCATGTGGTGTGTAGGCTCTGTCTTTGCCTGCAGCTCCTTTCTGAGTTGCACGTGGGTTACACAGAGTTGTGTTTACTGATTCAAGCCCAATCCTAGCATAGCAAAACATTCAGGTTGCTCCTCCAGGAGACTGCTTTGACAAGGGATAATAAATGACATCGGTCCTTTTAGTGGCTGAGTAATAGCAGGGCGAAAGGGGAACTTGCCTGTCCCATGTTGACAGCTACCAAGGTTGGCATTTATCCCTTTATACTGTTGTACGTACATGTACTGTAGCCTTTCATTTGAACTCTACTTTATCAAAGCAATATAAAATTATCATTCCTAGTTTCAACGTGATGCTGATAGGGCAGAAAATGCTGCATTTTATGAGAGCAGTAGTTCTAAATGCACGGAGGACAGCCACGTTGTGTGGGTCAGAAAGATCTGTCGGTCAAGCCATACACTTGACACCACATAGCGACATCTCAGTGAGAGAACTCGTTAATACTTGAGGAGGTCACTCCCACCTGATGTGTGATGATTGATGCATCTTTGGTGAGCAGCATGTGGACTACAAAATGGCTTGAGTTAGAAATCAGGAGCAGGGATATGTCTTTTCATACTGGGGACAAGTATTTCTTAGCAATAGGACATAGCAGACCAATGGAAGTCTCTCTGTTTTCAGGTACAATAAGATATTCACAGAAAATTAATTGCAGGTGAAGAAATTCCAGGAGGGACCTGTGGGGTTTTTCCAGAAACACAAAAAGTTAATTGAAAGATGAAAATTTTCAGGCCATAGTTAGGGCAGACTACATAAAAGACAACCAAGTACGGCAAGATGCTTTTTTCTCTGGATTTTATAGCCTGAACTCCAAGGCTTCAAGGAGAATGGCCTTTTAAGTGGAAAGCAGCTGAGCCTGGTGAAGAATAAATGAAATATTTGGGGTTTTGAGAATGTGTTTAAAAGAAATGGGAAAATGGACACAAATTGGGGAAAATGGGAGGACAGGAAGGTGTCATAAAAGGATAAATTCAAGCCAGAGAAAAACAAAGCAGCCAAACATATATCTTGGGGAGAATGCAGAAGAGTAGGGCACAGAAAGAGCTAAGAATAAAGACGTATAGTGAGGAGGAACAGGATGAGGGGCTTGAACTTCCCAAAGACAAGAAAGGAAAGCAGCAAAGGGAACTGGGGTTGCTGCAAGGGTTATTATTGTTCTCAGGAGGACAGTAAAACTGTCAATGATAAAGAGCAAAGGGGTGAGATAAAGTGATGGTCAGGAAACTTGTGCAGAGACCATATCAATGTTCTTCCATCAGCATTAACAACAGTCAGGTTCACAGTTTTATTTTGAAACTGGTTTTGAGTAATCAGAGGCAAAGAATACTCATGAGTTTCATGCATAATAAAACAAGGCTCTTAGTCTTGCCTAGTCCCGCCAGGCCTGCAAGAATTGTTTGACCTTCTTAAACCAGTTCATTTCTAGTCTCAAATAAGGTTCATGAGAAATGAGATTATGAAGAAAAGAAGTCTTTCTCAGGTGGTCAGAAACTGAAAGTGGCAATATAGTCAGCTCATTTTTAACCTAATTTAGTAAGGCATATTAGACAGGGTATGATTAAGTACCCTGCCATTAAGCCTGCGCTGTTTATAACCTACTTCTGTTTGTCCCAGTACCCCTCGTGTGAACTGGTAACATATATGCTTGTCTTCATTATAGAGTAATCTGTAGTCTGGTTCTAGGAGTAAAAAATCATTTCTAATCCTAAGATTAGTACTGGCATGCAGTAGTCACAATAGCTACTGAAAGGCCATGCCTACTTAATAAGCTGCTTAAGTAACTCAGCATTTTGGGCTACATTTAAAGAAAGAGGCTGTAGATGTAAAGGGTAGATATAGTAATTAGGAAGAACATAATTGTCTAAATAACCCAACGGCTCTTTCAAGTCAGAAAGCTTGATGCGCTGCTTGTATCAGTGGAGACTGCAATTCACTGAACACTGGAAGGCAGGCTCGGAAATCTGTGCAGTTATAAATGGAAATGGCTGAGCCAAATATTTTGTAAAAACAAAGTAAGATTTGAAAAGAAAGACCCTGAATTAAATCAGGCAACCCATTATGTGCATGGCTGGAGTCTATGGTGTAAGGAGGGAGCCAGACTCCTGCATTTATTTAAGTCTACTTACTATATAATTCAGGGTAGCGAGGTGAACTAAGGATGAAGCATTAGTTTCAGCATAGGATTTTTATTCCGATCACTGGAGCCTAAAGTTATTAAAAGAACAAACACAATTATGACATCCTAAGGGACTGGCACACGTATAAATCTGGATATGCTGCCTGCTTCTCGCAGAGCATATGTATGGATCTGTGTACTGCCTGCTTTTTATTTTAACTAGGTTTGCTGCAGCTGTTGCTCTGAAAAGAACCATTTAACACTCTGGGGAAAGAGAAGCTGCAGAAATCTGCAAATTAATATCTACTAAGAAAAATAAGTTTTAAATAAATTGCTTATTTGCGTGGTTAAAACTCTTGTCTCTTAAATAGGAACAAAGAACCGTCACTTTGCTAGTTCTAGACCTTTCCTAGCTCCCAGTTAATCAACTTACAGTACCATAAAAATTTAATAACAGCTTATTCTTCCTTTAGTCCTTCAAAATGATGAGATTCTATTTTCATGATAGGTAAGGATGTGAATAACTCCTGAAGAACAAAAGCCCATAGTCTTTAAATTTAACCAGCATGTGTGATTTTCAGATTGGCTTTTATGAAAATATTTTGAGCATCAGGTATCTCATCATTACCTATTATCTGTGCACATGAATGCCATAACTCTCAATCTTTCAACTGCCTAATAACGATGTGTATATATTATATAAACTGTATTAGATTTCATCTGACAGCCTCAACTTCAGTGTTGTCAGTACAGAGTACGTTATGAAGCCTCGAGGTTTTAGAGGTGTCAGCAGAAAAAAAATAAAATGAAATAAAAATAAGGTTCTTCTGGTCCAAAAGGGTGGACCATTAACCCTTGGAAGGCTCTCACAGTGTATTGCCAGCCTCCAAAACTCTCCTGCCAGGAGTCTTTCTGGAACTAGTGCCCTGTTCTTGCTTCAGGCACTGCCCATCCTCAGCTCTACTGCAACTGAGGGTTCCCCCTCTTTTCCCTCTTGTCTCTCTCTAGCTCCCCTTTTTAGCCTACTGGGAACCCCATAGAGATGCTTCTTGTGTTCCCATTTCCCTCTCTCTTATCTTCTAGTGGTATCACCATCCAAACAGCTGTCAGTCATCTTCCAGGCTAACACATTTTTATATGTCACTACAACCCATCTCTGTACCATTGCCAAGTCACTCCTGCTGTTCATGCTACGGTTTCTTTGGTTTCTCTTCTGTCCTCAGCTTCCTCCTCTTCTGCATAAATGCACTGCCATATCCATGAGTGAAAGGGAGTGACTCCCAGTAGTGCTTTAAGACACTCTCTGTACTACCCACAGAATAAAGAAGGAAAAAAAGAAAAGGAATCCCCATGATCTGGGCAATCAGGGACTCACTTCAATAATTCACAAGGGTTCTGATTTTTTTAAGGTATGAAGATTAAAAGTCTTGGAGGTATGATATAAAATAAAGCATAGATGTATTAAAGAAAGGTTGTGTCAGATTAAATTGTTAATCTCCTGAGAAGACAGCAGGTTTCCCAAGGAAGGGAAGTGCAGCTGATACTGTCTATCTTGACTTTTGTCAAATGCCACGAGGGAAAGTATATGTGAAGATTTGGATTAATACAAGAATTGCAGAATTCATAGGAGACTGGCTAGAGAGGAAGCAGATTGTGTTGAAAGGGGCAATTCTGGGCCAGAGGGAATTTACACATCGATGATTTTTGGAGGATGCCAGAAAAATTGAGAGTATGCCAGTGAAATTTGTCATTGACATTCTTATGGGGTTTTTTTTAAGGGTTTAAATACAATGGCTCTGTAATGACACAATGTTGTAATTACAAATGTTTCAGTCTCACTTTCTAGCTCTTCTGTGACATTGCTCTTTCAGTTGCTTGTTTGATGCTCTGAGCAATCTGCCATCGCTTTCCAGCTTTGGGGAGGTCCTTGGGTAGGACTGCACCAGGAAAATGGGCCCACAGTGATTTTTAGTGAAGACAGCCCCACAACTGGAGTACTTGGTTTTATAGTCCTGCTCCTGACCTGCTGCTTAAACAGAACTAATTTCAGGGGAGGTTTTACCCTGTGTTGGGGAATTAAGTGGAACACAATCATGAGTCAAAAGGAAAAAATATGCTTCTGAATCATCTTAAGGAGCTACTGATTTTCCAGTCTTCTCAGTACAGACTAACTCACAGGACAGAGCGTTTAAATGGGTAATATAAGTAAAAAGCTGTTTGGTATAATGACAGCACTTCAGCATCAGTGCCCAACTGGATTCCTGTTTCCTTTTGTAGTTTGGAGGGTTTGTCTCATTCTTGGCAAATAACAAGCCAACTTTGTTTCATTTTTCTTTAGTGAAGCATTCTCATGAAGGGAAATAACAGACTAAAACCTGTGCTTGATGTTAAGAGTGCTAGCAGAACATGGGAGAATAAAATCACTTTTCAATGTAGAAGGAAATCAGAAGTTCTCCTTGCATCCAGATTAGGACCAAAGTCAGTCAGGGTGGGTTTTTTTCCAGTGGATATTAATCTGCATTCTTACTAAAAGCTTTATTTGTGTAGAAATGCTTTGTGGTATGATCTGAAGCAAATGTGAAAGGTGCAGTGGCAGTCCTCATGTGGAAAATAACAGGTGAACCAGCAAAACCACCTTGTCTTGCTTTACATCTTCTAGACCTGGGGGTGAATAATGTCTCAGCTTTGCAAGGCTAACCAAAGAAGTACCAGCAAGCAAAACATACACAGAGGGAAAGGCAAATAAAAAATGGATGGCAGAGATGAGGTCCCCATCTAAGAGGAAAGGTCACGGTTTCACGGGTAGGTGCATTTAGAGATAAATCACTGTAGGGCATAAGAGCTGTCAGAGTATCCAGAAGCATCAGAGGATTTGTGCTAAGGAATCAAGTGCAAAAGCTGGAAACAGTCAGTGTCTGTCTGCTCTTCTGCTTTAAGTATCTACTAGTTTTTAAAATCCCTTGTCTCTCAGTCTTCTCTAGTGTGCACTTTATTTAAGAGTTTAATATTATAATATTCACACATTAATCCTGATTGTCCCTGTATCCAATTCTGCCCATTCTTGGGGAAGAATGAAATCAATTTCTGTAGCACAGCTGAAAAGCAGAAATTGTTGGATTACCATACTGTTGTGTGCAATAAAAATACAGCATTGTCTAGGGAAGTCTGTAGTTGATTAAAGCATAAATATCAACCCCCCAATTCATGCCTCTGAGTATTTGATTCCTGCATCTTACAGAAACAAGGATCTCTGCTGAACAACGTGACATTTCATTACTTTGGATTTGTTATGATGAATAATAATATTGTATGCTATTGGCCTAGAAGAAATATTACTATAGTAACTAGCTCATGATTCATTTTTTATGTGGGTTTTTTTCTATATTTCCCAAGGGATGACTGTCTAGACTAAAAATATTTAAACTAACTCATGGTAATGAATTATTTTTCAGAGTGCTAAAAATGTGGGACAGATAAACAACAATACCTAGATACGGCTTTTTAAAAACACAGCAGGCCCTTAACATGCTTGAAATTATGGGAATATAGTTTTATTTTATTTGACACATTCTTATTAGTAGCTTTCCATGTTGCTATTAATCCTGGTTGGTGACCTAAGGCTGGATTCCCACATTGACAATATTGCAACTCTAATGAAATCCTCAGACATATAATATGTAAAATGTTACATCTGAGGAGGAAAACATAAGTGGGGTTCGTTGGTTTAAATCAAAGTAATGAGCTCACTTATTCATTTAAAACAGTAAAAAGGAAATCTTGGCATAAGTGATATATTAATATCTCATATTTTGGATTTGTACACATTTAGTCCCTTGTGATGATTCTTACGGGCCACCAGTCAACAAGCACATATTGGCAAATATCACCTTCGTTATTCCCTCCCAGCACAAGGAATAAGAGGATGTGTTAGGCATGTGCTCATTTATTGAAGCGTGTATAGAGCTTAATGTGTATTTACTGCATCCTTGGTTTTATTATTGTAAAAGATGTCATTTGATTATTTTTTAATTAGATTGTTTCAAAAACTCATAATCTATTTCAAAGCATTTTTATCTATAATTAAAATTCATAGATACTCAGGGTTCAGATAAGAAGCCAGGAACTACCATTTTAAAGCACCATTTTAAAGCAGTTAAAATTCCCATAAATATAATAAATATGCTTAAAGGCAAGCTTATTTAAACACATTTTACACTTCAAGTTCACTTAGAAATGTGAAATATCATCTGTAATGGGAAATTGAAGAAGTCATTCATTCTCACCTGCTTCGTTTTCATTGAACAGAGGAGAAAACTTCATTTTATGCTTTTTAAATTCCTGGTAGAATTTGCAGCTTGAATAGAACCAGTCATTAAACCAAACTAGCTCAATAAATGGAAATGAAGAAAATCTTCACCTTATATTTGCAGAAAGCTGAACAAACAGGTTTTCAGTTATTTATTGAACTGGCCTCAGTCTAGGCCTCAACATGCAGGAGTTGTAAAGTTCAATGGCTTTCTTAGAAAATGAAATACCCAGTTTACATGGTTAGAAACTGGGAGGAGGTTGTGGGATTTCTTGTATGATGAATTGGCTTTTTTTCACCTTGAAGTCTAGCCCGGGATGCCCATGGTAAGTCTCTATAATAAAAACATAGAAGAACAGAGCTCTGTCAGCAGAACCTTCAGATCTACTTTCTGCCTTTTGTTCTTTATTTAAGTGATAGGAGTTTCAGAGGATCCCAGAGTAGCATATGACATTTCATAAGGGTTCATAAATTATGCAGTCAGACTTGTTGGATTACAAAAGGCTGGAAGCAACAAGTACTTCTTGCATTATGAATGAAATGGCTTATTTACAAAGATGACATGGCTATATTAATTGCGAGGAGTTATGATTACAGGAACAGGCCTGTGCTGTTTAAGATGTTAATTACAAGAAACTCATTTTCGAGAAGAAGCAAATGCATGTTTTTAGTTTGCTGTGGGTTTACCGATGTGCTCTGCTGACTGTATTCTAAACCATCTTCCCTTTTCAGCAGTTTGAAGTGGCTTTGCCTCATGCATTAGCCTAACATCAAGGCAATAAAAGACTCCTCTGTCAAGGTTCTCATTCAAAATTAAAAATGGTGATCACCTCCATGGGTAGAAAATCCAGCTTGTTCCCTGTTGTACAACACTGGTCAAGCACCAGCTGGAGTGTGCTATCATCCATGAGTGATGAACAGTAATTGGAGTAACAAATTAGAGGCATGACCCCTGAAATAAAGATGCAGTTATTACATCTGCAACCATCTATGCAGGGCCCTTGTATCCGCCTTGCTAATACTGAGGCTTTTCCCCCCTTCCTCCCTGGTGTCCTCAACATAAAAAGGACATGGAGCTGTTGGAACAAGTCCAGAGGAAGCCACGAGGATGATCAGGGGACTGGAGCACCTCCCATACGAAGACAGGCTGGGAAAGTTGGGGCTGTTCAGCCTGGGGAAGAGAAGGCTGCGTGGAGACCTCATAGCAGCCTTCCAGTATCTGAAGGGGGCCTATAGGGATGCTGGGGAGGGACTCTTCATTAGGGACTGTAGTGACAGGACAAGGGGGAACGGGTTCAAACTTAAACAGGGGAGGTTTAGACTGGATCTAAGGAAGAAATTCTTTCCTGTGAGGGTGGTGAGGCACTGGAATGGGTTGGCCAGGGGGGTTGTGAGTGCTCCATCCCTGGCAGTGTTCAAGGTCAGATTGGACGAAGCCTTGGGTGACATGGTTTAGTGTGAGTTGTCCCTGCTTATGGCAGGGGGGTTGGAACTGGATGATCTTAAGGTCCTTTCCAACCCTAACTATTCTATGGTTCTATGATTCTATGGTAAGGTTCCCAGGCAGAAGCAGCTCCAACATGGCTCCTGGAAGACCCCTTTTGCCCTCCATGAGTGCTTTTTCCTCCTTATGGCTCGTCACATTCCCTCCCCTGTGCCCGCCTGGGAGGGAGCAGCAATCCTGAGGCTTTCCAGGGAGATGTCAGTTTGATTTAATACAGAAATGCCCAGGGACTTGTCATGGCTGAGTAGGGATTTTAAGGTTGAGCTCACCCTTGCTCTTAGGAGCATCTCCTGAGTGAATGCTCCTTTCCAAGTGCATGTTGAGGAGAGGAGAAAGAGAGGTGGTGAGCGTGGTGATGGGCAATGGAGCATGAAGGACTTACCAGGAGGGTGCAAGATGAGGTGGTGAGTTGGCTTGGCATAGGTTGGTGTGAAGGAGGATGGGAACACAGATGGGAGGCCAGAGCTGGGGGAGAAGAGGGCATGAAATGGAAAGATAAGAAAAATGGGGTAACCAACCTCTCAGCCTTTTGAGTAATCAGTTGCCTCTCTTGGAGCCTGCTGCCCTTTGTGCAGGGCTTGCATATGAATTTTTTTGTTGCTTGTGAACTGCATTACACACTCATTTTCTTAGTTTTCAGCTATGACTCTCTTGAGTGATATGGAGGAAAATGAAGCTTAGTGGGTGTTCTTGATTTTATAGATCACCTTGTGGCTTAAGCAGAGCATCCACACCCTGCAGGTCTTATTTGTTTCTCTGTTTCATCTACAAAGTAATTTGAACTTCTTCCTTTCTTCCAGTGTCTTGTTAGGCTGCCCTGGATAAGGCTCAGCCAAGTGAGGAGTGATATCCAACAGTGCTGGGAGCTGGGAGTATGTTTTGCAAGGATAGCAAGGGAGGTTGTGATTCACATCTTAAACAGGGCAGGGGTTTACAAGGTTGCTGAAGTCTCAAGGAAGCTTAAGCATTAGTGACCCTTAAGGGATTAAAGAGAGTTTAAATTTTAGCAGGCATTTCACTAATGAAATCACAGGTTTATAATTTCATTTCACTTCCATGGCTAGATAGTAATCGAAGCACATCCTTCCTTTTCTTGTTACAGGGCTATGTGGATAGCTCAATTAACGTCATCAACAGCAAGGAAGCATAAACAGCCAAAGGCACAAGATGCTGTGCCTGCATGGCTTTCACAGAAACAGGACAGGAACTCTTTAAGGGATGAAAATGACTCTTCCTTTATACAAGACAAGCAAGCCCCTTGGCATGTTTGCACTTGTGGTCCTTCTGCTTTTGTCCTAATATAGCTTTTTACTGAGAGCTGGCCTAAGATGACCTGCTCCTGCAGTGTTTACAGACTCCTAAAATGTGTATGCAAGCAGTCTGGTCCTCCCACAGGCTGCAAAACCTCTGCCTTCCCTACCCCCAGCTGAGATAGAAAGGACTTGCTGATTTTATGAACCCAAAATGCAGGTGCTGCTGTACAGGAAGCTCATTCTCCACCCTACTGAAGACAAATACTGAAAATACTCTATATCCTTAATATTATTACACATTATGTGTCATTTTTCCTTCACTCATGTGTATGTAACAAACTGTAATGAGAGTGATGTCTCTGTTCAAGAATGAATGCAGCCATTTCTGAGCTGACATGCATCAGCAGTGTGTCAGTGAAATGCTATATAGAAGTTTTAGAGGCAGAGAAGTCCATCAAATCTAGATTAGAAATCACTTCACCAGCACCATGAATTTACAAGGAGCTGTAAGATATGGAGGTGAGAGAAGAAGGAAACAAGGAAAACAAGAGAGGAGACTGAGAAAAAGGTGAGGATAAATAGAGAATGACAGGAAGAGCTGAGGGGTTCTGCTTTTTTTCAGGCATGTCTGGAGTTCAGTTACGGCTATCATCATTTCTTGTCATCACAAATACATAATTTTCCCAAGGCCTCCAATATTTAAAGCTTTTCTTCAGGGATGAGATGAATCATTATATGTTTGAGAACATGGAACACAGAGTTCTAGAGATACAGTCCCTTCAAACGAACTGCAATGGTTCATTTCACACCCCACAGAGGGCATTGCTTATTTTTCAGTCTTTTGATTAATTTGATGTTGTTTTTATCTGACTGACTATTCCAAGTAATTTAGGTAGAATAGGGACCCACATAATCAGCTTGTGTTTTATCCAGGTTAAGAGCATTGCTGTTTTATGATGGCCTTCAGTTGTCGTAACAGTAGAAATATGTAAATACCACAACCAAAATATCTTCTGTATCAACTGCATGTTTTACTGGTCACGATGAGCTTCTTATGTACTCGTTAGCCTCATCAGAAGGTATTATTTTTCACTATAGTTTATACAACATCCCTTAAAGGTGCCATGATGCAAAGTCTGCAATTTATACTAAATACTAAGCTATTTCGAAAACTGAAATTGTCAGCTCCAGCAGTAATTGTGCAGTCTTTAGGGATTTAAAGCCATACAATAGCATCCCATAAAGTTGTTGCTAGTGATGCAGTGTTGGTTATGGTGATGGCTGCTGACCTTACAAAATCTTTACTATATAGCTAACATGAAAATTCGCTGCTTTATTTGACACGTGTGCTGTACAGTTTTTACTAGCTGGTGCTCATGATTCCCCCTGCTCTCTTTGTAACCATGAGAAGAACAGTCAAAGTAAAAATTCATTCTTTTCCCCAAAGACTCATTGAAGGGTTTGTAAAGAAAGAGAATCCATTGTAGTTATCTTTTATCTTATTTGATAGACTCTTTCTGCAGGATAACACCTTTCTATTATAACCAGAAGATTGGCTTTCCCATTTATGTAGGTTTTATGATTCTTTCCAAAGACTTACCTTGCGGCTGTGTCTAAAAACTGTTTTGGGTGGTTTCACCAGGTTCTGAAGGGACCAAAGCTGTCCCATCTGTAATGTGAAATTACTCCTGCTATTAGAGAAATAGTGCATCACAGCTTTGAGTAGCTGCTTTTGAATGCGTAACTTTGAAAAAGGGAAGAAACTAAAGATCATTGGAAACCTCCCAAACTTACCAAGCTGTATTTCACTGAAGACATGTATTTACTCATTTTTGATAAGGTAGATCTTGACTAGATGAGATTATGTGAAAAGGTTATTATATAAGGGGTCCAAGTCTGATATCGTTAGGGAGAAGTGGAAGATGGCAATTCTCAGGGATGTTTCAGCATTGTTGTTCTTGAATGTTGTACCAGGAATTTTATATTTAGATTAGGAAAGACTAATGGAATTAGTTCCCAGCAAAATAAGCTGTTTAAATACTCAGCACACCCCTTGTGTGAGAGAGGAGCTACCATGGTGAAAATCATCCCTGTGCATTGGGAGATTCTCAGCACAGCAGCCAACCTCACTATATCTCCCTCACGTGTGTCCTTGCCTCCTTAGCCAAAGCACAGGGAGAGGTGGCACAGCACTGGCTCCACTGCTTTGTGCCTGGATCATCTGTATCTTCAAAATAGAAGCTTGCTGTACAAGTGACTTCCACTGATTTTAATAGGACTAAGATTTGGGCCTATTGTTGATATCCATGGAGGGAAGATGGGGTTGAGGTTTTGTTTTCTTTGCCTTTATGATCTTAACATGTAAAGTTACTGTATTACATGTGTAATCTGCCTAACCAGCCATTCCCTGAGGCTTTTTTCCTCTTCCTTCCTTCAGGAACAACCAACGGAAATGTTGCATGGAAGCAGTGATCCTGTGCTGATTCCATGTGTAATCTCTTACTCAGTAGCTGAATAAGAGCTGGCTACTGGCTTTGTAGAAAAATAGAGGGTACATAATTCAATTTTTCCATTTGTGTTCCAGTTCCTTCTTGGAAATTCCCCTTGGAGACAGATTTGTGTGATCAGGAACTGCACTAGAGGAAAAGAACCTAAGAGACCAACTTACTGCAAAATGATCCCTAGGAGGAAAGGAAATCTTTGCTTGTGAAAGTTTACCAGAAAAGTGGCAATAAGGTCACAGAATTGGGCTGCACCAGGGGAAAAAAACATCCTTGCCTTCTATGCTGGGTCCTGAAATCAGTAACTTTGCATGTTTGACTTAGTGAAAACTGAGAAATGAGCTTGGCTTATTGTTTTACCAAGCAAATTGTGTGTGACCTCGGCAGCTTTCTTCTTTCTGTTTTTTCAAAGGCCTAGTAGTAGACAGTTGCGTGTTTTTCCCTGATGCAGCTAGTAAGAAAGGACATGGGTTTCAGAGCGGGTTATTGGAGTCCTTGCCTGACTGCAAATTCTGAGATTACCAAAGTAACAAAATTTTTTTGCACTGAAAGTCCTGAGACATGCAGCAGATGCGCAGGCATGAAGTGCAGAGACTTGTTTGACTTGGTACTGCACTGACAGTAGCCAAGTCTTGTGACAAACTTTAGTTCTCGTGATAAACTTCACTGGATGGAGGAGTAAAACTGTGTAAGAGCAGATTCTCTGCTGTTTCAGTGAAGAGAAGGGACACAAGTGAAATCTCTTTCAGTGAATAACCCTGGTTATCGCAGCGCTGCAGAGGCGCAGAGGCTGGGTTTAGGTGATGGTTGTTTCCAGTGCACCTGGCACATAGGTATTTAGGCTTGGTTCTGGCCATCAGGTCATGTTGGGCTCTCTATTCGGCTACCACAGCATCACACTGAGCCCTTCAGTGGAGGGAATGATTTACCCTCAGGAAACAGATTTGTATTGAAAAGTCTTCCACTGTAATAATTTCCTTCTCTCTGTACCATGGAAGCATTTCATCCCTATCATGCAGTAAGTAAGTTGCTGAGGCTCTCTGATGCTACTCTTAGGCTACAGCGTGATGATTTTCAAATCTTTCAGGCATCCCTCCCACTGGCATTAATTGCCCCCCTGCTGCTCCTGTTGCAAAGCTATTTGCTCTTTCAGCATGCAGTACTTGTTCAGTGCTGCACTAAACCCTTGTTGCTTTGCAGTAAAAAAGAAAGCTTCAGTTTATGCAAATGACATTGAAATGAGTTTGATAAAGTGATAAACAATCACATTTTATGATTGCAACTGTTGGGGTTTTGTTTGTTATTTTACAGTTAATTTTGTGGAAGTGAAGATCTTTACAAACTCCCTTCTGGCATCAATGCAGTAATACAGCACTCCCATACCAATGTTTGAAGAATTAGGTAGGGCCACCAAACCAGCATGGTAGGGGGATCACATACATCCAACATCAGAGTGTCCCTTTTCCCTATGGTAGAGCTCCCTCCCAGTTCAAAATCTCCTCTCCCTCTCCCTCCCAGCTCTGGTTTAGTTACTATGTCTTTGGGTGGCAGTTAGGTTTCGTGTCCTTTTCTTTATTTCCTCTCTGTTAATGACTCATTATTATTCTTTCCAGTGACTGGCCACAGCTCCAAAATCCCATAGTCCCCAAGAGTAATTACAGATACATTTCTATGCCATCCCCACTGGTAGCTTAGGTCAAGTGCTTTATTTTTATCCAGGTCAGCTACAGAGAAGTCTGGTTGACTTTGCTTTGTCAGTAGCTGCATGGCAAGACAGGGCTATTCCTGTTACCTGAGTGTTTCTGCTGTAAAGGTTGGTCCTCTGCAGGGTCTGGAGTACTCAGTACCACAGTGGTGTTGATAGTGGCTATTACTGGAAGATATGAGGCCGCTACAAAGATTAAATGTCAAAGGGAACAGCTAGAAAGAGCGTGAATAGGGCTACATGAGGACTAAATGAACAGTTTGATTGTGTCTTTGTCTGCATAGGGTTTGATGACCTGCATGCTTGTGCTGACCCTGGAGCTCCTGAACATGGATACAAGACACCCAGTGCAGGTGTATTCTTTGAAAGCGTGGTAGTCCGGTTTCATTGCCAAGAAGGATACAGGCTTAATGGTACTTCAAAAAAACTTTGTGTGAGACACTTTAATGGCTCCCTGAGCTGGAAACCAAGTGATAAACCTGTGTGCCTACAAGAAGGTAAGCCAGTTTCTTAAAGCACTTCACCAGCGGCAGTTCTCACTTGTCCATGTACCATGTCTGCGTGTCTCAGCATAAAGCACAAAAGGCTGGAGTCCATCTCACTGTGTCTTAGTTGATACATACTTCAGTTCCATCCATCCCATCCATAATCCCCATCTGTCAGTTAAATATTTACTGTGAAAGGCTGTGTGTGTGTATGCATGTGTGTCTTCAAAGAGATGTAAAGAAATCTGAAGAGAAAAACATATTTCTCCCCTTAAGTAGTTACAAATTGATGCAGAGAGAAGATATAACCTCCAGTATAAGTAAACCATTTGTAACCATTTATGAAAGTTGCACATGTAATACTCCTTTCTGCAATATTTTACTAGGAAAATATAATGGATTTCCAATGCTGCTGTTCCTGCTAATCAGGAGGTTTCAGCAATTACATTTTATGATGTGTGTATGATACAAGTAGAAAAATCAATACCCATGGACAGTACAAGTTTACTTTGAGATAATTCAGATGATTATGGCATAAACCAACTTATTTTTATCATACTGTGGTGTTGAAACTGTATATGATTGTAAATAATTAGGATGTTAAATTACTTCCTGCTTCTGGGAGTTATATAGATGCAGGATTAATTTGAATATCATAGGTGTAAATTTTGGCCAAAATACATCCAAGCAGCACAAATGATTTACTTTACTAAGTATATTAAAGATATAAATTGTTCTTTTTGTTGATCAGTTTCAGTCAACAGAGCTGTTAAATCAAGGGACATGAAAAGTGTGTGTTAAACCAAGTGTGTAAGTTTTAGTGTTGTGACTTCTCCACTGAAGTCATTAGCCATTGCCTCCTTGTCTTCAAGGTGGAGGAAGATGAATTCTATTTCAGGGTGCCTTCCATCATTTAGAACCAGATATAATGTAGGGATAAATATAAGGAGTTCATTCAAAAGCAGCCAAAGACTTATGAGGCTCATAAGCACACTTACTGTGTAGGATCATGCATCACTCAGTGTGTATCAACACTGCAGGTATTTGTTGATGCTGAGCAGGGGTGGGTATGAGACTCCTGTGCCAGGGCAAGGGTAACATGAAGGGCCGTGCCACAATGGGAGATAAACCATGCTCAGGAGATGCTTGTGAAGGGAACAACCCTAAACAGTGGTATGTGTGAAAGTGGTGCTTATGGGGGAGAGTATCCAGAGGCAGCTGATAAGTAGCCCTGTTGGGTCACTGCCCTGTTGGCTTTTCAAGTTTTGGTACAATGTGGACTCCTGGACATGTGTGAGGCCACAGGCTACAGAGTTGTGAGGGGCACGGTCATGAGCTGTCTTGTGGTACACACTGGAACGACAGCTGATGCATAGAACATAAAGGCAATGTGGCCAGTAATGCCTGGTCACGATGGTGGCATAGGTCAGCCTCACAGATGCCTTTCAAAAGAATGTATGTGTGAAAATCACTCCCTGTCCTGTTACAGCACCTTTCATAAATGCCCTTGTCTCTCTTGCCATGGTGATTTAAGTAAAAATACATGTAAAGTGACAGCAGCATATGTCTAAAGTGGGCATCTGAACTACCAAAAAAAAAGGTATAATGCTTGGAATATTTGTTTTCTTAACCACTACAAGTTGTTCTAGGAATTTCAATGTGCAGCTTGGAAATAGTACCTGTATCATCCACTGCAGGTGTTAAAATAAGCATTAACATGTTTGATTGAGTACTCATACCTCTTCCCAGTGCCCCCCCTCCTCCAGTGGACTTCAGTAGAGGAAGTTTCTGATCACAATGCTATCAACAGCAAAACTGCCACCCATGTTAGTGTGTTCAACACCAAATCCAGGTGTTTTCAAGACAGAAAGAAATTGTAAGATGAGAATGTGACAGATGATGCGGCAACAGTTGCTTAAAAGATAACCATTACTTTACAGCACAAAACACTTGAAAAGGATTGGTAGCCAATGCTCTGACCAAGCAAAGCACTTAAGCTTGAGCATAACTGTAATTATGTGATTAGTCTTGTTAAAGTTCTGTGCTCAAAAGATGCTTTTTATTATATGGGCTGAAAAGTAGGATCATGATTTGGGATTTAGTGAAGCAAGTGCTGAAGCACTTTCCTGATTAACGGTATAATAATGCCTCAGGTAATACTAAAACAATCCTAGGGTTTAGCAATAGATGACAGAATTTATTCTTCTTTCCAATGCACAATACAGCCACTGCTTCAGAAGAAATACTAAGCAAAGGAGCAAGAGCAACCCATGAGACCTAAGCATTTGCTTAAGTGCTTTTCAGAGTGATCCTTTTATATACTGGAGCAGAATCAGGCATGACAGGGAGGGGGAAAGTGTAGGAACATGGTACATCTGGAGAACAGTTAAGGAAGAATTACAAAAGGGTTTATAATTCTCAGCTGATAACGCCATGCATAAAGGTCCTCATTGCAGAAATTCTGTGATGATGTATAAAAAGAAAGTTGAAATCAGGAGCAACTACTGGAGACGAAGTTAATGTTTCACCATCCATCATTAGTTATCACAAGGCAAAATAAACTTGAAATTCCATTTACCCTTTTAAGGCAGGGGCTGACTGCCATATGTGCTGTGGTATGCTCTACACGCCTCTCATCCCAGTATATGTGAATGTCAGATATTACCAGCTGAGCCTGAACACTAAAAATACTTGACACTTTGGAGTTGATTATAAGTTCATCTCAAGAATTTGGATCCAACTAAGTATGGTTACATATAGTTTTATGTCTCTATGTTGTGCACATTTAATTGTTGTTATGCGTTTAGTAGAACAATCTCTAATCACAAATGAATGCTATTTACGGAAGCAACCTGTTTCAGAATGTAACTGATTTTAAAACTAATACATTTGCCTGGAGCTTTCCATCCAATCAATTTGATTTTATAGGTCTGTCATTTCTTGTTCAGAGACAGGAGATTCTAAGTGTCAGTACGAGAATGAAGTTGCATGAGTAGGTGCCAAATAAGTGCCCTGTCAAAAATTGGTGTGCTTAGAGTTATGTTCTCATGTTGATCTACAGCATGTTGTGACAGTACCTTCCATCAATTCTAATACAGTTATGCACATAAACACCAAAGTTCTGAGGTAGGAATTTTGTGTTTACTGTTTAAGAGCAATATGTCATGTTGTTCACACTTTAATCTAATCTTCTCCCACTGTGATAATGTGTCTGCTGAGACTGTTGCCCTACTTGGAACAAATGCTACCTCTTTCCTATGAGATTGAATACAAATTTACAGTCTACAGGGAGATGGCAACCAAGTGAAGAACCCTTCTCTCCCAGTGCTTCTGCAGGCAGACACCTTCAAGATGTCCTCAGTGCCTCATTCTCCCACTGACATAGATGATAAACCTGCAGTGAGAGTAGTGGAGTAGTGCCTACAGGTTTCCCGTATGACATTTAGCACTCATTTCTTTTTGCCTTTATCCCTGGATCTGTGAGGTGACTGAAATACCTTTATTTCTCCATCTCTTATCTGTCTTGCTCAGTGTTTGCTGCTTCTTAAGCCTGGTTACAAGCACTACATAACGTTTGTAGCCTGTGCTTAGCACAATGGCCACAAATCTCTGTGCACTCTTGTAATACAAGCAAAGACAATAAAGAGAAAGTATTATTCAATATGCACTGAAGTACTGTTTGCCATCCATGGAGATACCCTGCTAACACAGTACTATGGATTTAACACTAGTAAAAAGCAAGACACAATAACAATCCTAAATATGTACTCTTAAGAGCACAGGGTCCTGATGGGCTGTCCCTGTATTCAACCCATTCTTCATGCTGTTCTTTCATCCTCTCCTCTCCATTCCAGCCTGTTAGTGCTGTGGTTAGGTGTAGTCAAGGCTAATTTAGAGACCACTCTGCAGTGAGACACACAAAAGCATTGCCCCTCTGCATTTGAGTTTACAAACAGACTAGTAAGCAAAACAGTGCAGAGCAGGGGCCAGGACTTTGGTCTTCAATTGTATACTCTGCTACAGTGTTAGAAAGGTCCTGACATGGTTTTGGCCAATATCAAGTAGTACTCCCCAAGCAATTCCTACAGGGAACTTCTGGATTAACTTGGACCCCGGACAATTTTTGGAGTTCAACTGCAATAGACACAAAGCCATGCCAAGCCAGCTGGCACCCATGGGGATAGTGTGCTATCTTCATAGTCATAGGTCATGCCTTCCTTGTGAGTTACCTTTATGGGCAAGGTGCTCTTGGGAGGAGGGAGGGTGGTTCTCCTTCCCCATGGGCTGGAAGAAACAGTTCTGAGAGATGATGTGCACATGAACTAAAGCACTATAGCTATAGTGTTTAATCAGCTTTACTCTTTGGACCAATATTCTTATGATGGGGGACACACTTGGTCTGCTAAAGCCAAGAACTAATGTACAAAGCTGCATCTTCATAAAAAGGACATGGAGCTGTTGGAGCAAGTCGAGAAGAGGGCTACAAGGATAATAAGAAGTCTGGAGCACCTCCCGTATGAAGACAGGTTGAGGAAGTTCAGCCTGGAGAAGAGAAGGTTTTGTGGAGATCTCGTAGCAGCCTTCCAGTATCTGAAGGGGGTCTGCAAGGATGCTGGAGAGGTACTCTTCATTAGGAACTGTAGTGATAGGACAAGGGGTGATGGGTTTAAACTGAAACAGGGGAAGTTCAGGTTAGATCTAAGGAAGAAGTTCTTTACTGTGAGGGTACTGGAGGCACTGGAATAGGTTGCCCAAAGGAGTGGTGAATGCTCCATCCCTGGCAGTGTTCAAGGCCAGATTGGACAGAGCCTTGGGTGGCATGGTTTAGTGTGAGGTATCCCTGCTCATGGCAGGGGGTTGGAGCTAGATGAGCTTAAGGTCCTTTCCAACTCAAACCACTCTATGAATCTATGATTCATGAAAGTTAGATCAAGGTGATGAGCCCTTGCACCTGGCAGACTGGCCTGCACAGCACCTCTTTGTGCCTCTTTGAGATCAGGCATATATTCTTAACTGTGGAGGTCTTTTGGCCGAACTGTTCTAATATTTATAGAGTAGATACAGAGCAGGTCATATAAAACTGCTGGAAAGGAGTGTAAGTCATAGCTGTTGCTGTTCATTGCTGTTAAAGACCTTGTATTCCCTTAAATGGTTTAGCAGCTTCCATGGATTTGCTGAAAAGTACTTAGAATAAAATGGTTTATTTTCTAGGACAGGACATTTTGAAATTCAATCACTTATTCTCAGCTTTTCCAAGCAGGATTTGTGCCAGTTAATCCAGCTGTTTGTGGAGAGGTGGCCACTGCAATTTATTCCTGACAAGTGCTAAACAATACAGATTCAGCCAGTGAGAAGGCATTTACTCTTAAGGTGTCAGGAAAAAGAGCTGTAATACTGTGGTCCATTGGTCTCATGTTTAGCGATGGCTTGTAATAGGCCTGTTATCAAAGAGAGCCAGGATGTTACAGGCAAAGAATGGTACAGTGAGAAACTTATCACTGCCCTCTGCCAACATCTAGCTGATTAAAATGATTTGATTTACAGCTGTTACTTGGAATAATGGGAATGAGGTTGCTGTAATAGATCATTGTTACAGAATCAATTTCCCCCACTTTGAAAATAAAATCTCATGTTTTACTGCACTGTATATGTACACACCTCTTTTATTTGTATAGCAACAGAAAACTGTTGTGCCAAGAGAGCGAGCTGTTCATTGATATTATCTTCTAGCATCCATCTCTGATCTCATCCCGTGTGGCTGCAGAGCAGGATCCCCATCTATCTCATCCCACCTTTGGGAGTTCCCAGGGCAGCCTCTTTGTGACACCATTCATAGCTTAGCACCAGGCATTTCGTATGGGACATCCTCTGCTGTCTCTGCCGATTAACTTGCCAGAGAGAGGGAGAAAACTATTCAGTCATTGAAGGTGGTGTCTGCACCCTCATCCCAGTGCATTTTATAATCTCTCAGGCTTAGGCATTTCTAAATGAATAAATCCTAATCAAACATCTTGCTGCAGTTTCTCAGATAGCCTGAAAGACCGACAGCCTTTCCTGTTCAAGGCAGCGGGAGGTACCTGCAACAGCAGCCAAGAAACAAGAGAAATGGGAGAATTTTAAAGTAGTAATATGTCCAGGCTGCATGCTACAAGTTAGCTGAGTGCAGTGTATTATAGAAAACAGCCCTGTAATGGGAAGATACAAAGGAAAATATGTTTAACTGGGGAAGCAGCACTCTTCCACTTCATATTAGTAAAATCTAGTGATGGAGTCTCAGAATAATAGATCCCCTAGTTTGCTTAAATGCATAAGTACATGCATCATGATATGCTTCTGCTGTTTTGTGTGTGCTGTGCTAAATGACCGTTTATCTTGGTTCTAGTTATGATGCTAAGCAAACAAGTAAGCTGTTGCTATTGCTTTGCTTTGTGCTTGTTCACAGTTAAATGCTAAATACAAATTTAGAGTTGCCTTTTCCAATTCAGTGAGAATTACCCATGAAAATGGCAGAAACTTTCTCTTTAACACAAATCTCAAGGGACTTCTGAAACTTCTTCCTTTTAAATAAGTACTGAAGATAATTGTATCTTGTGGTAAAAGTGCTGGAAAAAAAAAGCCCAGCATAAAACAGGCTTAAAATATTTCTACTGTCTTGCTTTCGTTTGAAATACTTGATGGGTTTTGATGCCTGCAAACTTTTATCACCATCTCTGTCATGGATTGGCTGCTGACAAGCAGATGATTTTGATTATATTTTCCCAATATTTAACTTTTTCCTCTGTTCTGTTTAATCTCACCTTGCATTTACGAGGAGGATGAACTTTGAGTCACCTGAGGTATTGCTTCACATCCTCTTGGCTTGTCTCTTAAGTATTCAGTATTAGCAGAGGAATTTTTACCCTGCCTCACCCTTTCCTTCCACTTTCCAGAACACCTTTCAATTTTCAGTCTTCTGGGTTTTATATTTTAGTGTCTTTGGCACTGGTATATGCAGTGAGGTATGAGACTTTCTGATACATATATTGCAGAGAGGCAATTGAGCCATGCCTGTATATCACTAGAGGTTTTCAGTCATTTTCCTTGCTGAGAGTCTTCTACAAGCGCTTGAGATGCTGCTCAGGGCCTTAAAACCCACTCCTATAAGCACATGTATTCAGGAACATAAAATGATCTGATTTAAAGCAGAATCAATGAGATTAAAGTGAAGACATCCCCATAATGAACTCTGTGGAATGCAGCTGGATAAAGCCTTGCAAATGTACCTAATTTTCATGTCTCCCTGCTGCAGCTGCAGTTTTTCTGTGTTTTCCATGCCATATCTGTATTTTATCTTTTCTTGCGTCCTGTCCTTAGTGCTGTCAAGGAGTCTGCTTTCACGTGGGTCTTTGGGATAGTCAGAGTATGCGCTGTAATTGTGACTATGGTTTTCATGAAGAATGGAAGGACCAAGTTAAAAACAGTCTTCCTAAATGTTTTAATGTTGTTTGTTTAAAAAAAGCCTGGGGGAATGAGCTATTATTGTAGTGCGTCATCTTCTACAGTGCTATAGACTTTGTAACTGATGCCTAATTAGGGAAAGGACATCATTACTGAAATGGGTGTATTTTTCAAACAGTTTAAGCAGAGCACTTACATGATCTGATAACTTTTGCTTAAGAGCTTGATTATTGAATAGCTACCCGTGTGTTTTTTAATTAAGTTACTATTTTTGTTTCTTTCATGAAGTCACAGATTGCCTTGTTCCACACGTTGAAGATGCAGAGGTTCATAACAAGACATACAGGACTGGCGATAAATTAATAATCAGCTGTCATGAAGGATTCCAGATCCGTTACCCTGACTTAGACAACATGGTTTCAATATGTCAAGACGATGGAACATGGGATAATCTGCCCATTTGTCAAGGTTTAGTACACCAGCACATCCTCTTTTATAGCTCGTGATAGTTTGCCAGTGTTATTTCCTATAGTTGTAAGGATGTCAGTGACCTGATACAGTATTTGAATAGTGCTGCTGCTATGTACTTCCCCACTGCTCACTGCAGGAAAGAAGATGTCACTTTCTGAACCCACCCATACCTAAAGTGCTACTTTAAATATTGCGTTTTGTTTGCTAGTCTAATATCTGACACAGATACTTTGCAATCTAAAGAAAAATCAGAGTCAAATCAGTCAGAAATGAGCCGATGGGCAATTGACATTTTAGCCACATTTCTGGGAAGAGTTAAGCTTCTCACAGCGTTTTACCTTCCTTCACCTTGTGCAGCAGGCAGGGGAGAGGGGAGAAGCTGGAACCTGTTCTTCTATCAGTTTTCAGCAGAGTTGATGATGAGGTTCACAGTCCATTAAACCCATAGGTATTGACTGAAAATTCAGGATGTGCATAAGAATGATTTTGGCCAGAAAAGCCATTAGCTGTGGAACTAGTAGTATTGGTAGCTTGGGATCACAGCTTCACTTAGACTGCAAGAAATGGATGGGGGTAAGCCAGCCTTAGTGACTGGAAATTCAATATCTTTGGGCTGCCACGACTGCTACATTTCTAATACACATGCCTTAGTACCATTGACTTGGGTTTAATGGCATTGAGAGATTATGTCTGTGCTAAGGAGAATACTGGGTTAGTATTAACTGTCCTCAAACCCATCCATCATCTCCTAAAGGTGACAGTTTCTGTAGGCACTTAATTACACCATCCCATTAATTTGCAGAGTCAGGGCAGGCAGAAAGGAGAGCTGGGACACCTGTCAGGAGTGACAGTGGCACGGTGAGAGATGAAAGTCAGAGCTTGGCATTTCAGCTGTAAAGTTATGAGATTGATGGGCACCAGAGTCAGAAGTTACAGGAGATTAGATTGTATGGGTCTCCACAGTTAGGACCCTCGGTCTGGGGCACATCAAAGTGTCCCCTAAGGTCTTGTCTTAGACCACAGTGCACAGACATGTACATTTACAGGGCTAGCTCAGTGCTTTAGATGCACACATAGTTGAATAGGTCTGACAAGAAAAGGGAAGTTCGCACAAGCCTGTAATAAAGTGGACACAAGTTTTGGGGTATCTTATTAGCAGTAGGAAATATACAGCCCATTTTTGACAATGGGTGCACCTCACACTGAGTTAAGATTAATTAAGACTCTTGCAGTTAGGTGAGACGAGTACTCCAAAGATTAATATGCAGAGATCCAGGTGGAAATTCTGTGTCAGCCAGTATTAACTGGGTAAACAAAAGAACCTGAAGTACCTCTTTGGCTTATTGCTTTCTTCTGTTGCTGTATTTATTCTATGCAACACAATCAATTGCAGCTGCTCAATATTTGCTATTAAATGATTTCAAAATACAGCAGTGCTAATAAAAGTTAAGAAATCAATTGCACAAAACCCAAGTGCTGTAGTTACAGGTTACCAGACAGGTAGAGAATAGGCATTTCAGATTAAAGCACCTGCCATATTTTGCCAAATTCTACAAACCTGTTCCAAAATTGCCTCCAGAATTCTCCTTTTGCTATGTCAAGCACTAATAATATCAAAGCCACTTGTCTACATGCAGGAGGTAGGCTGTCAATCCCGTTTCCATGGCCCTTTGATTACAATAGGCAGGGGAGTCTCATGACACTCAGATACGCTTTTTTCCTGCGGGAGCAGTGGGAAAGGATTGTGGAGTGTATAAGAATCCAACCTTAAACTATTTTTGCCACAAGATAATAGTGATAATTACTGATCTGAAATGATGAGGATTACTTAGCAATAAAAAAAGACAAAGCAGGGATTTTCACAAACACTTGGCTCTCGTACAAATTCAAGCACAAGGAGCCCAAAAGCATTAAAATTCTGAGCCAGCAGGACAAAATTTCCCCTCATACAGTTCAGAGAAGAGTGAGCTTGGTCTTGCTCAGGCAGTCCGTGCTCTTTCTGTCCCACTGGAGGCTTTTTATATTGCCCTGCTCAGTGGGCTGCTCAGTTTGCAGGAGCCAGTGTGTTACGTGTGGGGCATTCTTGATCAGGGGTACCAGCAGTAGGTAGCATACAGGATGCTTGAAGTTTTATTTGAGCAGGAAGATAACCAGCTAGTAAAAGCAGCTATCAAACCATTGCTCTGGTAGCCCAGTGTGCTGTAAAAATGCTTTCAAGCTCTTTTTGTTGTTTTCATTTGCTTTTGTCCCTCTCTCAAAAGACCATTGCAACAAATAACCACTTGAAGTGGTGTCAAGACTTTTTCTTTTAGATCAGTATCTGACAAGAAGTTCTGAGGCTGATTTTAGTTTCCCCCTCAGGCTTAAAATTATAAGCATCCTATTGACATCCTTCACAAATTCCTAGCAGCAGCAAGAGACCCATTGATGGATTGCCATAATGCACCTCCTATTACACTCAGAACATTATAATATTATTCTTCATTTCCTGATGATTAGTAAATCATCTTTCCTCCACATTATTGCGAACTAAAAAAGACAACAGTATTAAGTATTACCAAGAGGGTCATTTCTAAGGCCATGAGGAATTATTCTTTCCTCTAGTACAAACTCTTATCTAAATACCAGCTCAAACCAAACTCTGAATGGGAATGACATGTTATAAAGTCATGTCGTATGTTAAATTCACTGCTTTTTCTTGCACCAAATATGGTTGATGACCATTTAATTGTTACAGCTCAGTGCCATCCATGGTACAAATCCCTCAGTAGTAAATCCAGAAGCAGAACATAGCCTCTGACTACATTTCCAGTTTCTGATGATAACAGGTACCTTAACTTTTCGATAACCTAATCCAAGACCTCCTTCAGTGTTTATCTGCTCAGAGGAAGTCATGTCCCTTTAGAACTTCTCAAACTGGAATTTCAAAATCATTAATTCTGTCTGCGAATCTCTCACAGCTGTGTGCACTTTGTGACAGAAGCAGTCTTAATATTAAAGGTGGTTTACATGCCTGTCAGTTTTAAGAGGAGGAATAAAACTCGTGGTTTATATAAATGACAATCTATATTTACTAAAGATTCTAGCTCCAAAAGCAATTGCCATCTGCTAAAGCAGTGAATGTTTGTGAAACAAAATACTGTCATTTTCAGTAAACCTTTCCTGGATTTGCTGAGAGTGAATCCCACACTAGCAAAGTGTGTGGGCTGAACATCAAAAAGGGCTTGAATCAGGGTAAGGAGGTATATGTATGTGAGGGAGCTCATGCAGACATGCCATTCATAGTAGGGAAAATGGTAAATAAATACTGCACTCAATTTAGGAATTAGAACCAAGATGTGTGAAGATAACTGAGAGCACCTTATAATAAAGGATACTTCCCTCTTCTTAATTTGCAGGTTGCCTGAGGCCATTGGTTCTTCCTCATAGTTACATTAACATATCTGAGTTCGAGTCCTCCTTCCCCGTAGGAACAGTGGTGCATTATCAATGCTTTCCTGGATATAAACTAGAAGGAGCAGAGTTCCTTGAGTGCATGTATAACCTTATCTGGTCAGATAGCCCACCTAGGTGCCTTGATGTGGAAGGTAAATGTCTATTGCTTGTTTATCTTTCAGTTTTGCAAAATCAGCATGCTCTGTATGATTTTAACTCAAGGCTATAACCATGATTGCACTATATGTAATGTCTACGCTGGCCATGCAGAGCCTACCCGTTTTTTGCTGCGTAGCTCACTGCACCACTAGCTCTTGGTGTTACATTAGCTCTTGGTGTTACTTAACCATAATATTTGCTCTCTCAGTGTCCAAAGTGCAAAAGGAGAAGCTTAATGACGAGTGCTTTGCCCTTACAAAGCAAATTGTTTGCAGTTTTTCTAAGAAACACACTGAGGAAGTTACAGAATTCACATTTATGTGCAGATGGTCAGAGTTTATGGATAGATTTCCATGATAACCTAAAAAATACTCTGTAGGAACTCTTAATTTGGGCTGTGCCAGCTGCAAACTTTATTCAGTGCTACACAGAGCTGCACTCTTGAGTATTTGTTATCTATCTGTCATCATAGTTGACCTTAAAGAAGGATTTGAAACTCAAATGACTGAGCTAATTTATTGATTAGGAACATAAAAACAGTCCTGCATGAAACAGGTAAATTGTACCAAGCTAAAAGGAAAAATCTGTGACTACAACTGCAGTACTGGAATGGAGGGTATTGTAGTGCATTTATATTTGCATCCCGTACATTTAAAACAAAGATAACAAGCAAATTGCTCCATAACAGTCAAAACCTTTTGAACTACCTTCCTCCATCTTCATACAAAAACATCCTCAGAAGCCATCACAATCCAAATGCACCCTCTGCATTTCGCTTCCCTAAAAGGACCATGTTTTTGCTCTATTTCAAGCCTGTAAGGAAGCTACCTATGTGTAGAATTCAGCTAAAAGTAATTATAGGAATTCATATGTGATATTTATGTCACTGAGTTAAATGCTAAGCATTCTGGAAGTGCAAATACTTGTCAAGTGCATCAACAAAGTGATACACTGCACGGAAATAATACAATGATCCTTGTTAACTGACTGCGCAAGTTCCAGAACTCAGATATGCCTTTGCAGCTTTAGAATGACATAACATGATTTCTGTTTGTTTACTTAGCACAGCATAAAAGATTCAACCCAGATCTGCTCCATGCAAGCCAGTTTTGGAAGGTTTGTTTGGTTGTTGTTGGAAAATGTTGCATGGAAAATAAAGTAAATATTAAAAATATACTAAAAACCCAAAGGGTCCTGTTAGGCATAATCCAAACAATGTAACTGATTTGGTAAACATGACAATTCTGCAGTTAGGAAGAGAAAAGCAGTCAAATACAGAAACTCATGTATGAAGCAGAAGCTGTGTGCTACTGTCACTGACCACATGTTATCAAAATATCCAAGAAAACTCCTGTGTCATTTCTATTGCTTGCATTATAAAGTCATGGAGAGGCTCATTTTTCTCGATAATTTAAAGCATGAGATGAGAAGTGATGCACTGAACAGTTCAGCGCTTTAAGTAACATGTCAAAAGTTATCATCCCTATTCAGCTATGATGATCTGTGATGGGGGCATCAGTGTGCTCCAGACAGTGGGTCAAGGCCATCTGGAAGGCCTCCTGAATTTGGATTTTGATTCAGCCTCCCTTTTAATCTCTTTATTGTTGCTCTTCTTAAATGTCAACTCTGAGCATGTGTTGAATGAACCCCAGGAGACCCAAGCATAGAGCACAATGCTTGCAAGAACAGGTTCTCCTCAGCTTTGGGGCTGTCCTTGCTTCTGTTGGAGCAGAAGGGAGAGCAACCTCACTAAAAGCCATCACCCTTGACAGCTCCCCTTGTGAACTCTGATGTAGGGATGCTTCAGCTGGTACACAGAGAACTTCAAAATAATATCCAGGTAGGGTAAATCAGCTTGAGATACCCTTGTTTGAAAGTGTTCAAGTGATTTATGCAAGGAGTGCCAGTCTCTAGGAATCTCTTACAATCCACTGCTCTTAATTAGTGGACAGAACTCCCTCCCTGCATATTACTTTATTCTGTACCTTGCATACCAATGTCAAGCTCATTTTTCAGCATCCCTTTTACACGTAAGATGTAATCTCACCAAGCAGTATTTTTTTTTCACAGAGAAAATTTGCAAATAACAAATTAATTCCATTTATTTACTTCCATGATCCATTCAAAATTTATTCTAATGACATTCCCTGCTCAGTATTTTAATGGTGATGATTAAAAGCAAAATGGTTGTTAGGAAGCTGTAGTAAACCACTGCAGAGCTTTTATTTGGCTATAAACAACACTGCTTACTGCTTTCTTATGTTGATGTATGTTCTTGAAACCCTCACAGAAAGAATTTAAATGTGTGTGTAATCACACAAATGCTATATGCCATTCTCATGACTTTTTCCCTCTGTCAGGCCATACAAATTCTGAATGGAGGGTTTGTAGCTCCATTTAAATGAATGGTTACAGCAGGGGTCACTCAGCTCCCATGGTACAGCATGCTTTCTAATGCTCACTCCAGTCTTATTCTCACTATTGCCAAGTGCAGAGCTTTCACCATCTCTGGCAAGAGACTATTTTTGCTGATAGGGAAGAAGATTTTTCTGATAGTTAAAATCACGTTTGCTTTAGTGTGTGAAAATTGTGATGCCTGGTACGTGAAGCACAGCCAGCACTGCAGAGTTATGCAGCAGCTTCCCAGAAACAGCTGTTTTACATATGATCAGGGAAGATGTTATAGCTCAGGCATATAAGGATGCCTCCAGCTCAGATTGCCAAGTATTTACTGGTATGAGATCCTCTTCTTAAATGCTTGTACCTATGCCAGATTTAAAACATTCAGATTGATTTTTGAGTGCCTGCCTCAAGCTGAATCATTTGGGAAGCTTCAGTTGAAATGGTTCAGCTATATCTGAGAATGATGGTGTTGTTTTACCAGTGCTAGAAAATTTTACAGTCATTTCGAGGTTATGAGGAAGCATCTTAACATTGAATTTTCTGCTCCTTTAAGTCCTCAATTTACATCTTTAACTTTCTTAATATCCCTTTTTCTAGTGGAATGCCATAATTGTGCAGAAGTTTTTTAAACTTCTTTTTGTTTGTACTGAAACTTGCCAAACTCTTCAAGGATATATGAAAATCTAAGGAAATTTTTGGATACATATATATTTATATGACTTTTGAATTACCAATCTGGAGTTAATCATCCATCTGTAGAAATCAATTAAGTTAGGGATTGCCTTCTGTAAAATCAGATATGCAAAACACGGGTGGAGAAACCCTTAAATTGAAGGTTGCCACATGGGGTATATAAACATCAGTTGTAAAATCAGATGGCTTCCAAAAACATCGGGGAAGAGTAAGCACTTGAAAAGATACTGGTATAGAACTCTGTGAAATAAAACATAGAACTAGGAAATGTACAATACTTTAATGTAGGGTGAAGACATTAGCACAGAATTTGGAGGAATTCTTAAAGAGCCAGAAAAGTGTCCATTAGCACTTTGGGAAGGTGATGTGCATGTGATTACACACCTCACCATCTGGAATCTGTATTTTAAACTTTCATGTCCTTTGGAAGAGTTCCAAGAAGACGTAAGGAATAGTTCTGATACAGAACGGGGGGAAAAGCAGGCAAAGAGAGGAAATGTTGGAAGAATTTGATTGAAGTGCCAATGCTAGAATATAAAGCAGTTATATGGATAGTGTAATTGGGAATTCCTGGCTTTGTAAGTAAGACTAAAAGGGGAAACAGGCTGATTGAATTTGTAAACAACAGACATGATCCTATTATCTTGAATGTCTGATTTCAGCATCGTCACAGCTTAACAGAAAAGCAGGCAATCAGATATATTGCGATATCAAGATTTCATTCTACATTCTACGATCAATAGATTCTCAAGCTGAGGTTAAGCTTGAACAAATGTAAAATAGAAAACATTTCAAGCTTTTGTAGGTAGATTCAAAATCGTGAGGAACAGACCTCAAAGGGGAGAATCAATGAGTAGAAGAGGGGAAAACAGAAGAAAACTGAAGGCATTTCAGAAAGTAAAGAGCATGAAAGAGCACTGGAGGAGGGTGCTATTACAGGTGAAATTCCATAGGCACCTAATGTTTCAAAACAAAGTAGCTCCCACTTTCTGACCAACTACATGCAGGATCCTTCGAAGGAAAGCTTCAAAAATCTTCATTCTTACAACTGCTGATGCCATAAACAGTGATTGATATTGAGCTGTATGCCCAATCCACTATGCCCTTAAAATATTTTCAGTTCTTGATGGAATGTACAGCAATACACTGAGAAAAAGATTCAAGTCAATCTGTAATCAGTTTATGTTCAGGAGTCAGAATAAAGCAATCCTCAGCCTGAGATATTGTACATTGGTACAAATAGATTTCTCTCTGTGTGTTTCTTTGTTGACATTGAGGAGGCTTTAGATAAATTCCAACATGACAGTCTGGTGTGTCTCCTCAGGGAAGATAATGTTGATGCAGCACATTTCCGAAAGATACAAATCCCATAGAGGGAGCAGAGGGCAGCAATACAAGCAAGTTATGAAACACTGTGGTATTAAGAAATTAAGAGAGGTAGATACCAGGTTTGTGTTCTGTGTTTACACCTACTCAGCTTGCAGGCAGGAGGAAGAATAGACTAAATATTGTTTTGCTGCCAAAGAGGTCATCCAAGTTAACTGAGTTAATGTTAACATAAGACTCATTGATAGCTTTGTTTTTAATAGCTCTGACTAGAATGATGTTTCAGAATATATTCACTGCATACAGCAATACTTGCAACCCAGGAATGACAACCAGCAGTAAATGCTCAAATAGGAGCAGCAAATTATATTTGCAAGCACCTTTACTTGGGCAGCACCTTTACACCCATGACACCTTTAGCCTGATAGCCAAAGGATGAAATAGCGTTTCACCCCAGGGATGATTAAGTTGTAAAAAGCAAGTGTGATGAAGCTGTTTAAAAAGATAGTTTCCTTTTTAAAAAGTAATTCAGTAATTTTATGTGTTTCTGCACTGTAGACAGTTCATTCCATCACCCAGGCATGCGGGAATGATATGCATCCAGCCACCCTGTATGAGTGCAGAAGCTGAACACTTTCAAGGAGCTGCTCGTAGTGACTTTGAGTATCTGTATTTTTATGCTGTTGGAGAATGCTGAAGTTTATCTGTACATCTTTACCCACAGCTGAAGAGGCATGGAAGAGTGTTCAGAAAGAGCACAGTGACATGAAATACTGGGCAGACAAATCAGGTTCTTCTGTGGACATCCTGCTGCTTAATCATCCAACCTCTTAACTCCAGCAGGTGTGCCACAAAGTGAAACAGAAAGAAAACCAGACCACATTTAGAGAACCGGCTCCAAGTTGAAGACATTGTTTACAGAAGATAAATAACATATTTCTAAGTGACTGTTCTTTTTTTTACATTGCAGAAATCTTTGATCTTGGCTGTGATTGAAATAGATGCCTTCTCCACTGTTCATAGTTTTTCAGGAAAGCAACAGAACAGTTCGCAATCTGTTTCTTTTATGTCTTCTGTTTCTGCTTGATGCACAGGACTGTCACATTAAATCACTGTTTTACACCTGCTCTATCACCTGTGTACTTTTCAGATACCTTAGTACTTCCAGAATCAGCCAGACATCCCAACTTTTTTATGGAGCCATAATTTCTGCTCTGAAGTTCCACATTAGATGCCAGATGCATGTAGTGTTTTATCCACAGTGCTTTATATTTGCTGAGGATTAGGTGGGGGAAAGAAGAGAAAATCTCTCCCTGAGGGCTGCTATATAATATTCACCTTCACCTTTATCTCGCAGGACTCCTCAGAAAAGAAAAGCAAACTGCATCATCTACCTTGAAATCAAATATCTCTCTGCTTTATGGGTGCGTTCATTAAATTTGGCTACACAGTGCAGTCACAACACATCTTCCATAAACGGAGGGAACTGTAGCTACAGACTCTATGCATTAGAAATTCTATTCATTGCATAGGTTTTTTTCTCTTCCGGGGATAAAACCCAGCATTTAAAGGGTGGCTGTTTCACCAATAGGCAGGCACTTGCTAACTAAACTTCAGTAACAGAAACAGATAGTCTTCCACATCTTCCCAGTCTTGTAAACTGGTTTGTGGTATTACAAACCATATTTGCTCGTTTTCCTCATCCTCTTTTTCTCCTGATAGCACTCCATTGGGAATGGGACCTTGTGCTTTTCCTTCTCCTAGGTGGTATAGCTTGATTTCCTTGGCCTTCAGCTAAGTCCTGGAGCACAGCGTGTCTATTTCAGGATTCCTTCTCTCCATCAATCCCTGATGATAGGAACACCACATAGGTTCAAGGGATAATTGCTCAAAACCAAAGAGGAAAAAGCTATTAAAGAAAGAGGGACTAAAATGACATAAACCCACTGATATGTCCAGCTCACAGTGAGCACTGGCTTCTTCAGACATACCTGTCAGGTTTTTACCTGTCTGGTTTTCCTAACCAGCTTCCCAACAGCTATCTCTCCCTCCTCCATTCTACTTCTAAGCACTTTGACATTTTCCAGGTCCGGAGTTGCCCTGCGATACTTGTCAAATACCCAAGCCTTGAATTATTCTGAAGCTTTCTGCTTCCTGTTATGTGCCTGTGCAGTCCCCAGCATCTGCTTCTTGAAGCCCTAAAGGACCATTACTGATCAGAAAGTCAACTGCTCATGAGAAAAGGAAGAAACAAAGCTAGAAGCAAGTGATGAAGAATGCTAAAATGGTCTACTGTGAGACCACAGTGGTCTAAACACTTGTTTCCGAATAATGAGCATAAATACTTCCTTAAAGATGGGCCTCCTGCTAAACTAACTTCTAGCTCTTTATTGCTGCAAATGCACCATATTTATTTTTTTGTAGTTTAAATGAAAATTGCACTTTTAAAATTTACAGGCAAAAGATCACTTGAGGTGTGTTTTACCCCATATCTGCTGTGAAATGCCATTTGAAACTAATGACTTTGGCATTAAGATCAATGTTTAACAGGTTGCTGTGCCTGGAGCGGCAGGATTGTTGAGGATGAGTGTGAATTTGGCATGATGCTCCTGTAGGAGCTCAGCTGACTGAAACTGCAAAGTGGGCTCTCTAATTTGTATCAAGGAAGCTCTGTGTAGGATAACTGATTGTAAATCACCTTCTGTTACCATCTGGGAATTAGTTAATGTTAAATTATTATTAAAACAGGGTTAAAGCTAGTTTTATACTGGTTCATTTAGGCTTATACAGCTGGTATCAGTGGTTCACCAAGATGACGTTTGCCAGAGCTAGACCAGAGAAGCAGCTTTTCATCAAAAACTTGATTATTCAGTTACCTTTACACTTTGTAGAAAGTGAAAAGCTTTATCACTGTGTGCACATTGACAGGCTCACCTCACTGTTGTAGCTGGTACAGAATTACCCTGGAGTGTTTATCTAAGGGCAGAGCAAGCAGCTTGGAGCCATGAGACCTGGGGTACGTTCCTAGCTGCTTGAATGCTGGCTTGTTGAATGGTGGAGAAGCTGCCAAAGTGTTTGGTGTCTTTTCAGAAGAAAACGTCTAAGTGGCATAGTGAAGGTTTAGTAACTGAGAAAGGATAAGACTGAAAATAATTTGGGACATATTGGCTAAGAATACAACATTTTTAATAATTCTTCCTGCAGGCTGTCATGAAATAAATCTGCTGGCAACTTCAGAGCTCAGCATGAGCATCTTGCATCTTCACTTCCAATGAGCGATCAGAGAAGTCCCTCAGAGCATGTCTTCACTTTCAAAACACAAATGCAAAGTTTCTCTCACTTGTTCCAGTACAGCTATAACATACAATTAAGTCTTCCTTCAAAATGCCAACAACATTTCTTATAGGAATGTATCATTAGGATATTGTTAAGCTGATGTTCACAATAAATAAGAAGTTAGTCTAGTAATGCTTCTTGTTCTGCTTACATTTCGGATAGTGCCATTGGAAATGCATTCAAATTAAGCAGCTGCTCTAGACTGAGATGTTTTGGCAGTGCTTATGTTAAAACAACTGGGTTTGCTCTTCCTTCTACAAACCTCTTCATTTCTTCTTCAACTCACATGAAGTAAATAGTGGCTCAAGTTGGTTGGAATGCAATAGCCAGATGACAGGTGTACAGATTTCTGGTGTTAGTGTCCAGACAAGAACAACAAGTCAGGAAAAGCTCTTGTTCTCTTCCACTTCGTGAGCAAAGAAGACAGTGTGTCCACCTCTCTGATTACCAGTACACCAGCATTTTCCCAGCACAAAACATTGTCAGGTTTTTATCTATGTCTTTCTCAACATGAAGTTTCATCTTAATCTTTTCTCAGGCTTCTTAATGAACAGGCATTCATAGTGCCTTTGAAGACGCCTTCTTTTTAATTAGGTGCAAATGTGGCTAAGCCTGTTCATCCCTGGGTCAAGCAGAAAATGGCTAACCTAGCTAACTGAGCAACTGATGTCCTACATGAAAGGCGGACTAGTAGCTAGAGAACAAAACATACAATGCAAAATAAAATAGAGGGTGGAAAATAAGCTTTTTTTACAAGTAAATACCCTGTATTTCAAGTCATAGTTTTTATTTTTTGGCTCATGTACAAGATCTGGGCAAAACCTGAATAATTTACCTCCTGCCTACTTTGACCAAAGACTAAACCAACCAGCTGTTGAACTAATTGACTATAAAGAAGGTTTTGAGCACTGTAAATATCTGTAGCTTTTTCATCTTTCTACCAGTAGCTATTAGAAAAGTGATGGGAGATCTTTATTCTGTGCCATCAATGTTAATTGAGAATATGCTAATGCCAAAAATCTTCCCTCCCTCCACAGTTCCAGTGTCAACAGTGCAAAATTACTGCTATATCCTCTGGGCAGTTTAAAGAGCTTCTTGACTGTAGTGGGTAGGAAAAATTACTGGGTGAATCTCATTTCTTCCTTCAGTGTCTGAGCAGTAAGTACCACAGCCTGCATCACCCTCATGTGCCCCTGGTTCAAGAGATGCGGCTCTTTCACTGTGGAGGCTGTGACAAAGGGGGCGCAGAGCAGGGCAGAACTGCCTCTGCCTCTGCTCCAAGCCAGTATGTGACAGTGTGTGCAACATAATGCTTGATTCCCCAGGTTTTAAGCTCTTTCAGAGAGTGATAATCTTTCATTACAATGAGCCAGAGCACAAAGCCCATCACCTTCAGCTCCAGCAACTCCCTAAGAGCAGGCAGGGAAGTCCATCATATCAGGAATTCTTCCCATCAACTTCCTTGAGTAACAGGTGCATTGAGCATCCCAGAAAGGATCTTTTTACCATGGAAAACACACTGGGTTTTGTTTCTTGATGAACAATTCAGCTTTTCAGATGAGAATGCTGAGCTGTAAAGTTTCTGTAAGTCCCCTTACAGTCTGTGGTCAATTGCTCTATAAAGATGGGTCTGGAGACCCAGGATCATGCGCTGCAGAACCACCAGCAGACACTGCCTGAATTGCGCCCATCCCACCGACAAACTCCAAAGTTAAGGACATGTGCATATGGCTTTTTAATGTTGGTTGTCAGAAGATACTGCTGGATGTTGTAATTAGTGCATTAAAATCCTACAGGCCTTATAAAGTGAAGATGCTGAAAGGTATGGGTAGTAGAGATTTGGTGTCATATTTAAGAACAGCATGTAAGGGTTTTTTTTTAAGCTGCAAGAGCTTCCTGAAGTACAGTTCACTTGTTCCTATGATTGTTTATCATTCATTCTGCTGTCAGCCTTGACAGTGGAAATGTACTTGTCAGACACACTTTTATAGTTTGTGGCTATTTTCATTCTCTGAGTTTGATGCAATTGCCTGAAGTCCATGGCCTGTAATTTCCAAATACAATTTGCTGGGAATGCTAGAGTTTTAACATTTAACTGTGTTAGAGAGCTTCAGTGGGCTGAGGTTTGCCAGCTGAGTTTTCCTCCATATTTGACCTGGCACATTGCTTTAATCTGTGCAACCAGTTTCATACACTGGTATCCAGCACAAATAAGGGATCTGACCCTGAAAGACAAGTAGCTCTGTACTCTCGTGAGACCTCACCTGGAGTATTGTGTGCAGTTCTGGTGTCCTCAACATAGAAAGGACATGGAGCTGTTGGAACAAGTCCAGAGGAGGCCACGAGGATGATCAGGGGACTGGAGCATCTCCCATACGAAGACAGGCTGAGAGAGTTGGGACTGTTCAGCCTGGGGAAGAGAAGGCTGTGTGGAGACCTCATAGCAGCCTTCCAGTATCTGAAGGGGGCCTATAGGGATGCTGGGGAGGGACTCTTCATTAGGGACTGTAGTGACAGGACAAGGGGTAACGGGTTCAAACTTAAACAGGAGAGGTTTAGATTGGATCTAAGGAAGAAATTCTTTGCTGTTAGGGTGGTGAGGCACTGGAATGGGTTGGCCAGGGAGATTGTGAGTGCTCCATCCCTGGTGGTGTTCAAGGCCAGGTTAGATGTAGCCTTGGGTGACATGGTTTAGTGTGAGGTGTCCCTGCTTATGGCAGGGGGGTTGGAACTGGATGATCTTAAGGTCCTTTCCAACCCTAACTATTCTATGATTCTATGATAAAAATCTGTCTTTGGGAGTCAAGAGTGTTCAGCATCCCTCCAGATTTTCATAATCTTGCATTTCTGTGATCAAAACTAAGGCCACTTCATGGCTGTTCTTCCACTGACTTTAAAGGACCTTGGGCTAGGATGGCGATGGGAATGGATTGGGTTGAGAAAGTGACCAGGTGTATGACTGAGCTCAAAGGAAGTTCATTTTTGGTTGCTTGTGGTGTATCTTGTTTGACTTGGTTTGGTAAGGAGGCTCCGAAACTGAGCACTGGTGATAGCACATGGGGGCCTGTTTGCCCACACAAGTGTCAAGAGATCCTGAAACTGGATGAGCACAAAGTTCAGAAAAGGTGGTGAGGGATACCCCACCTGAGTGAGAACCCCTGATTCTGACAGCCCAGTTGACATAAGAATGAAGCACTGTTTCAGTTGAGTTAAACAACCTGATTTTCAAACCTGCTCCATTGCATCTGCTGAGTGCTTAATGCAAGAGCTGTTGGCAGGTACAACCACTTAAAACTTGACTCTTAATTCATGACTAATGTTCAGCAGTGCATGAAATAAATGTTTGCAGACATTTCCAGGCTGAAATGTGGAAAGATCCTGAAACTGGATCAACATAACTTTCAGAGGAGGCAGTGAGGGATACCCCAAGTAAGCACCACTAGACGGGGTTGCACTGGGGACATACCCTACACGTGGTGTTGCTCTTGTTTTCAGGTTTTATAAAATACAAGTCTATTTGTAAGCAGACTGAGAGCTCCAAATCCGGGTTGTTCCCACAGAGTATCACTTTTAATATGCCTGGAAATATGTCCTTCCCGAGCTGATCCACATAGCTGGGACACCAGTTTTGAGGCTTTCTTTTATTCAGCAGCCTGCTTTGGCTCTGAATACCATTAAGAGGTTTGGGATGAAGCAGCAGCTACATTGCTGGAAAGGAAAATCTGTTTCTCTGAGTGTTGCTGTTTGTGATAAGGTGTGATCTACTTGCTCATTGCTAGAAAGGTACTGGGCATATACACACCTCTTGCAGGCTGCCATAGCTTGGCAAAACTCAGTTGCAAAGCAGCTTAAATTGCTGTCTTCCTTTGTCCTCATGCTGTAAATGTAGGTAAAAAAAATATACCAAGATTCCTTATGGCAGGCCAGAACCGTTGCTTTCACTGATTCTTTTCTTTTTAATAGAACAATGATCTCTGATATGGACAAAAAGTGCTTTCCTACTATATCGGTTTGACACCTTTGCCTAGATTGTTTTCAATCTTGAGTTGACTTCCCAGTAAAGCATCCTTCCTTCTTGTGGGCCCAGAGACTTTGGGAAGTATGCAGAGGATTAAGGCTGTAAATTTTTATGTGAATTACTTGCTCTGATTTCAAGTTATTATTAAACCTTTCCAGTGAAAATGCAAACAAAGCCATGTCTCCAGGGGATGGGGAGTAGACACTGCTGCACATTGTAATCAGCCTCTCTTGAAGATTCATTTAATATCTTGTGTATCTTTTTTTTATGAAATGCATTATTCATGGAAAAAGATGCACAGAGAGAAGCAGCTGAATTGTAATTTCTGGAAAGATTCTTCTTCTGAGAGATGGCATTTTCATTGTTTAAAGCAATGCAGTAGGTCCTGCCTGACTGAGGGAGGCAAGAAGTGGAGGGAACAGCCTGTAGATGGGCACTGAGCCAGTTATTTACTGCCCCTGAAGGGACGTAAAACAAGCCATCCAGTACTTCAAGCCCCTTTGGGTCAACATGTAGCCATTGGAGACATCATTACACTTTCACAGTGGTTTTTTTTAAGTCTGTGCTAGAAGCACTTAAGAAAATAGCAATCAGTGAACACTTACCCAGTGGAAAAGTTTCCTCTCTCATAAAAATACTGCTTGCGAGCTGCCTTTTTGCTGCTGTTTTCTAGCGAGCGCTCCCTCGGTTCTCCATTGAGTTCATCTGCCCCGCCATGTGAGAAGACATTTCTTCTCGTTTCAGGGCCTACAGTAAAAGTTGCACATGTTTTTACTGCAATTCTTTCTTATTTACTTAACCTTATGTAAACCACTGTACTTAATTAACACAGGCTCAGCCTCTGTTATATTTAAGACCTCGCTCCACCAGCGGCCCCACTGAGATCACTCAGGCTATTCATAGATTGCAAAACGCAAATAACACCAGCAGAGTTTAAACTTAATAATATTACAGACTGTAAGTGCTTAAGGAACACTGTGTGCTATGCATTTCAGGCAGCACTGTTCATGGCAAGCTTGTTTTTTAAAGCAAATACTTAGGAATGAGAGCATATGAACACTTTAATAGCGTAAATGAAACAAAAAATAGGGTGTTACAGCTGAATTTGAGATGTTTCATAAGGAAAGGGATTATCTATCTCTCTTGCTTTGACTATCCCTCTCCGTCCCCATATAGTCATCTTATAGATGCATGTGTCACCTTTTGTCTTACTTTCTCCCTCCTCTTCCCCCAGAGGCTGGGAAGCTCCCCAGATCCCATCTCTCAGGCCTTTAAATAAGCTGGTGACAGCAGAGCTCACTGAGAGACAAACCTGACCTCCCAGTACATGTTGCCATGTTGGAGGTGTGTGCATCCATCTGCTGATGGTCTGGTACCCCAGACAACCCCAACAGTACAAAGAGCCTGAAAGGGATCCTGAAGTGTATGCCCTGTGCATTTTGGCACAGTGAAGCTACACAGTGGCGGGTTGCTGGAATTAATGTCTTTCTTCTTTTCTCTTTGTTCATTTGCCCAAGTTTGTCCACTACCTCCAATGGTGAGTCATGGAGACTACATCTGCCACCCGCGGCCTTGTGAGCGTTACAACCACGGGACGGTGGTGGAGTTTTACTGTGACCCTGGTTACACCCTCACCAATGACTACAAGTACATCACCTGCCAGTATGGAGAGTGGTTCCCCTCCTACCAAGTATACTGTGTCAAAACAGGTAAGGGAGCAGCAATGGCATTACTTCTGTCCTCTTACAGCCCCTTTTTTTTAGAGCACATCTGTTGGTCCGTAATACCTGGTGAACTTCATCTGTTCCATGGTTAAGTGATGGACATTGATTTTAAGATGCTATTAAATTTAGCAGATTTCCAAGATCCTGAATGATACTAAATCATTTCAATCGTTAGCTCTTCAAATGTATTTTTTAACATTTTCTGGATATTTTTATATGTACATAAGTCATGATTGCACATATAAAAATAGTTAAGGGAAAAAAAAACAAGGTCCAGCCCCTGTGGCAGCTTAATGTTAAGTTTGGGTTTGGTATATGGCACTGGGTTCATGTGTTTTTACAACAGATGTATAAAGGATGTCTTTGCCTAACTGGCACTTCTGAGTATTGTTAAAGTATTAATACAAAATAACAATGGTAATAACAAAGCACCACTTTTGGATTGCCTTTTTGTTGCAGAACAAACCTGGCCAAATACACAGGAGACCCTCCTGACTACATGGAAAATAGTGGCGTTTACTGCTACCAGCGTTTTATTAGTACTGCTACTGGTTATTTTAGCCAGGATGTTCCAGACCAAATTTAAGACACATTTCCTTCCACGGTTTGTACTGTTTTTCTATTACCTTCTGAAGAGTGAGGGCCTTGATTCAGTTTTCACAGTCAGCACTCCTTGCTGAGGAGATGGAGCAGCTCATGAGCCTGGCAGATACCTCCTGCTTGTGCTCTGAGCAGAAGTCTCTGAACCACAGGTGTGGACAGGCACCCCCAAAAACCCCGCAGTGCTGCTCACTGCAACTGAGATAAAAGGCAGAGTTTGCCAGATTCGCTTTGGGAGTAATTACAGCTCTGCTGCTGAGAATTGCTGCTTCTGCATAGTAGAAACAGCTGACAACATTTTTAAATACTCATTTTCAGGTGCTGGGGGAATTAATGTCTTAACTACTGTAGACTTTAGTAATGTGAGTTTTAAGAAAGAATTTCTCTTTTTCTCTATGGACAAATTTATATTAAAAGTTTGCTTTCTCTTCATGAGTATTACTTTCATCATGATTCATAAATATCTCCTACATCTTCCTTTATTCCTATCAAACACCATGCAGCTATGAGCATTTGTCATTGATTCTCACAGCAGTCCTCATAAGACAGGTAGGTGGGTATTATTATCACCTTACAGCTGGGAAAACAAAGACAGGCATGCGAGTTTTAGGCAAAGCTAGTACTCTATTGGGGTTTAGACCCATTTCTAGTTTTCAGTCTGCTCAGTTTGCTATGGACCTCAACTGTGTGACCTCTCTCCTGCACCTGTTTTTTGTCATGCCTTTATTCTACCATGTGCAGAAAGGAGAGGTGGAAAAAGCGGAATGTCAGGAAACACGTCTCTATCCCAATGCAGAGGAAAGGACTTCACCATCTTAATGCTAGATAAGCATGTATACATGAAAGTATACAGATTATATAAATAGTGTATAAATGTTTATATATATGTGTGCATATGTACAGTATCTGGAGAGTAGTATGCAAATACATATACATATGTATATACATATACATTCGTATATCCATATATGAAGCTCTTTGGGGAAGTGGGTTGCACTGCAGAGAGCTTTATGGCCTGCACTTTCTAGCTTACCAAAATGGCTTTCTGTCCTCTCCTTTTCAGACATCTTTATGTTGCAAAGGTACCTGGGACCAATTCCCTCCTGTGATTTAACTGGCTAGTAATAAACAAACACTTTAGGGTTTAACAGACCTTCCCCATTAATAGAAATGTTTTGTTAAAAAAAGAAACCAGTTTATTAGTGGTTAAGGAAGCCTTCATCCTTTGAAAGTAAGACCTGAAGGAGGCCACAGATCTGGCCACCAAAGCCCTGTCATCCAGTAGCAATCATCTCAGTGTCTGTTTACATGGGTTGTAAACACTTCTGTGCCTTAGCACACATCTTTCCAGAGATTCAGACACTTCTGACTGGTGAACTACACCTGTGATCTTACATCCATGACACCTACTGTGCACAGCAAAGCAAATGGTGCTTCTTATCTCTTCCATGCACACTTTTTCCTTCCCTTCTTGGAATTGTTCTTCGCATTTCTGGTTTCATTTCTCCAGTTGTAACAGATTCCACCTGACTGGCAACCTGAGCACAGCTTTGCAGCCCCATGAAGCAACCATTTCTGTGAATGTTAATGACCTTGTAGCTTCATTTTGCATGACTAGAAAGTGCCGTGTTTACTTAAGTTCAGCAGTTGCTCCGAGGTGCTTCTGACATGCTCCTGCTCTCTGTGATAACTCATCTGTGTTTGACATAGAGGCAACCAGGAGGGCTCCATGGGTGACCCCGACTTTGTGGTGGTGGATGGTGTTCCTGTCATGCTGCCTTCCTATGATGAAGCTGTGAGCAGCGGCCTGAATGCTCTGGCACCCGGATACTCAGCTACCGCAGACCAGGGGCATATTTTGCAGACAGAAGACCAGAACCCCCCTGCTTACCCCGGCCCCAGGATTACAGACATGCTGCCTAGCGAGCCTGAGACCTGTGACAACAGGTCAGACTCCTCTGAACTGCTCCAAAGCTTGTACCCATCCCCGTCATGCCAAGCAGCAGCACTTCCCGGTTCAGATAGAACTGATGTATCCCATGGCACTGCTGGGGAGGCTGCGTCCACGAGTCCACGGATTGATATTGCAGATGGTGAGTCTTGCATAGGTGCAGTAGGTGAGTCCATAAACAGGAGCCATCATTCACTTGTATGGTCAGAGCAGGAATAAACCTGGCAGACTTGCTCATACTTTCTCATACATTGCCCATACTTTCTCTCATACACATCTAAATTTGGATGGTTTTTAAACCATATTACTCCATGGCCATATAGCTTCGTGTCTGTGATATCCTTTCTATCTGTGGTGCAAGGATTTGAGTCCTAGACCAGAAGCTTCCTGTTCAGACCCCAAACCAGCAGTCTTACCAACAGGGATATCAGCAGGCACCTGTGTACAGCAGCAAGGCCAACCATCATCTTGCCTGTGTTGGTCTGTTCATCTGCTCCTCAACTCCTATGCTCACAACTTCCTCACATGCCATAGCTTTCACAGCAAAACCCAGGATTTTCTCCTTAAAATGGAGAGAAAATCATGTTTTCATACTCAGCCAAAATTAGCTTTTTTATTAACAAACTTCTCATGCCCATGTGTACAGCAACTGCTTTTCTGAGGCATGTACACATTAAGCCATGGCCATGGGAGTCACAGC
Organism: Agapornis roseicollis; assembly: GCA_002631895.1. Lineage (NCBI taxonomy): Eukaryota > Metazoa > Chordata > Aves > Psittaciformes > Psittacidae > Agapornis > Agapornis roseicollis. The sequence continues at coordinate 17,180 of NDXB01012972.1, read as the reverse complement.
ATAAGGTACCCACAGGACCATGTATGACAAGGGAGATTGCCATATACTATTGTCTGCAATTAAACTGAACATGATCATGCACTGATGCCAATTCACTGAGTTCTAATGGGGCTGTATGGTGTGCTGCTCAGTGTGATAAGGGAACTAGACTGCTTTCCTTGGAGACATTTTGAAGGAGTGGCTCTGATCCTGCTCTCCACAGTTCCTAAGCAGAAAGCTGAAGCCCAGTGTCTTAAATTCAGTGTGAGTAAAGGTCTGGGTGAAGGAAGTCCTTCTTCATAGGGTCAGGGCTAACTTTTACTGATATGAAAAAGAGAAGAGGACTACTAGGTGGAGGAGGGAGAAATGACAATGATGCCAGTAAAAGTCCCTGCCTGCTCTGAATGCTGCTTCAGTGATTAACATAAGAAAGGATGTTTGCAATTAGATTTTTGTAGGCCTGGTTTGTTTTATTAAATCTAGATAGTTTTAGAAGGTTAATTTTCATCTAAGTGTTAGAGTGGGTCTAGAATTATTGGTACCGTATGTCTTGTTCAGACTTTTGCAATGTCCATTTGTAGCATTGCTGATACAAATGTCCTGCAACGGTACAAAGGGAAGTTACAGTCATCAATCAATGCTATTTCTTTTTTTTTTCCCTAGAGATTCCTTTAATGGAAGAAGACCCTTAGCCTGCACAGAGACCAGACTGCATTGAATTGCACTGTTGGGTGATGTGAATCATGAGGATCTAGAGATAGAAAAGACTATCTGTGGATTTGGGGAGGGGGTTTTCCTACATATCAATCTTCCACGTGATGATGTCACCAGGTTAGGTGTACATCTTAATCCACAGCAGGGATAAGAGCATCAGCATTTGGAACAGCAGCAGCTTTATGAATGAATCCTGGGGATTTGATGTCAGCAGATGTAGAAAAAGAACTGTGGCTTTTTAGAAATGAAATGTATCTCTGCATCGCAGAAAGTCATATGGTTCTGTAAGAAATGCTATTGGATTTTGATACTAACTGCCTCAGCATGTCAAAGTATGTAAATTTGCTTATAAAGACTGCTTTAAATGATCTATGGACCTCTAGTTCATGAAGAATCCATACACGTTTAAAAAAATGCTAGTACTGAAACACACAAAAAGAGGAAAGATCCTCTTTGGCTTTCCTACAGTGACCAGGAAGCTTTTGATTTAGCTGTTGGTGATTTTGTTTCAGACCATGTCTGCAGAAAATATAACAGAGATGATGGGATTCATATATACTTTGATGTATGATAGCAAATATATATAAATATATATATATATTTAAAAACTCTTAAAGAGAAAGAAAAGGAAAGACTCCAAGGTCACATAATGATCTGGAGATTTTTTTAAAGGCAAGGCAGAATTTATATCCTATACCATATTCAAGGTAAAGTATCGGTATTTGTATTTATGCAAGACTTCTGTGACTACATTGCATTTGATAAATCCTGCTATAATATGAGAGACCTAGAAAATGTCCAACTTACTAAAATACGTGCTTAAGAAATGTTGAACTGCCCTGCTTCAACCTTTCTTAAGCTCTCACAAAATATACATATATATACCAGAGTAATCTACAGTCATAGCCCAGAGCACTGCCTTGTCCCTGTACATTGTGGTAGTATTCTGAGCCATTATTGTAGAATACTTTTTAAAGAAACAATAAAGTTCAGTTTCAGTTCTTTTGACTTACCTGACTGTGTGTAGTTGGCCTTTCTTTCCTTCCTCATATTTTCAGCTTTATATTTATTACCCTGCTAGAAATGGAGAGAGTGCTTTTGGTTAAGCAGAGCACACAATATGGGTACAGCAGTGGTGCCGCTTCTGTAGATGCTACATGGCTTTTCTCTCCCCTACATGCGATGCCAGAGCATTGTGCTAAAGCCTGTGTGAGCGGTTGACCTTTGTGGTGTTACAGGGTATTCATTATTTGTCAGGAAAAATTCCTGGCTGCTTCATACACTTACTGAAAGCCAAGCACATTTCCTTGACTTATTTTGGGTATTGCGCAAAGGAAACATATGTTAAACTGGCAGTGTTTGAAGGAAGAACTCACCCTATGTTAATGATGAGGATTGTCATCATGTGGGCCAATCCAAATGAAAGGATGAGACTGTGTTCTGATTTTATGTACAGAGTAAGCCAATAGTATTTCAATTGCCCTAAACAGAGGGTTGCTGCAAGTTGCTCTGTTATGTTTTCATAATTGTTTTATTATTTATTGGTCTTGTGGTAGCATACAGTGGCCCCACTCATGAGTCAGACTAGTAGAATGATGGATGTGCTGCACCCATTCAAGAAAGTGTTTTATTAGCATCCTGTCAGCAACTGTATACAACAGCAAGACAGAAATGGAGACCAGAACTGCGTGATGGAGAGGCAATTCTTACAATAATCTCAGTTATTCTATGGTGTCATTGATGAGAATGTAGTGATTGGTATTGAAAGATAAGACATATTCCACATTTGCTCCATTCTTGTTTACATAAGATTTGCATTTTTAATGCTGTAAGTGTCTCAACTGCAATCATATCTTGGGTTTATCCCAGACCCATATCTATTGGGCACTAGTACTTTATATTCTATCCATTCCTTTCCAGGTCCCGTGCTTTCCAGAGGTTTCTGCACTGCTAACTAAAGTTCAGAACTGTCACCCCAGCAAAAACAAGAGTGCTGTAATACCACCTTTGAATTGAAGCCTGTCTCAAGCCTACAGTCAGTTAAGTGATTTTTGTTTCATAATGTCATTGAAAAGTATTGAATTTACTTGAGATGCACTATAAAATATTATGAAATCTGTCTTTGCTGGGTCTTTAACAGCTTGTGAAATTTCATTCCTTATTAAATTTCTAGACTTCCATTTATTAATTTCTGTTATGAAGGATTTTGATTAATATTGCGGGCCCTGCGGTTTTCCAGATTTATACTGCTGTATGTGTTGTATTGCAGTCGTTTTGCTAAGGGAGCCAGACAGGGTAACTTAAGAAATGTAAATTTATGGCTTATTAGACCACTTTTATTTTAGAATGTGCAGAACTGCGAATACACTAGAGAACATTGATGTATTAATATTGCTTGATAGTCCTTTGATAGCACCATACTAAATACAACTTGCAAAGGCAAAAGAGAGATTCTTAGCATTTTTTGCTTATGATGTGTAAGACTTTCTGAAAGGGGGTTATGGGGGGATTACTTGTGTGGTTGAGTTTAGGGGTTTTGCATGCTTGGGTTCAGGAGGGAAGGAGAGGACTGTTTCTTTATTTCTCCACATGGAGCTTGAATTCTCGTGAGTGGTCTGCCTGCCCCCAGATCTGCACCTATGTACGGACCCACAAGCTGATGCCCCACAGCCTGCCCAGCTCCCTGGCTGCCTCAGATCAACCTCAGTGTTCTCTCAGCCTCGAGAACCCCGCAGCTCCCTGGCCTAAGAGCTCGGATCAACATTGCACACATGCTGAAGGCAGCCAGACCTTGAGGAGGGTGGATGCTCCTAGTGCCTCAAGAGACCAGAAAGCTGGTAAGATCATGTCAGCATGTTTGTCATGCAAATGAAACCAGATGAGAGGATGAGCTTGTCTTATGCAGATCATAAGCTGTTTTCACTTGAGATAACTGGATGTGAATAAAAAAACAAGCCCAGGAAACCCTCATTTGTGAAGGGAGAATGTTAGTGAAGACGACCCATGTGCCTTCAGCAGAGGGAGGAAAGAGTGCATAATACTGAGAACTCCAGGAAAGACAAACAAGAGCTGGATTCACCCTGCCAATACCTCTGAAAATGAAAAAGGAGGAGAAATGAGCAATGTGTCAGCCTTCAACACTGACTTATGAACAAGGGCTTGACCTGCAGAGTGCTGGGGGAAGGATGGGGATCCAAGGTCTCACAGCAGCGCTGCAGGGAGTGACTCACAACCTGAGCATGAGTCAACAGGACCTGGCTGATGTGAAAGTGTTAAATGTCAATACGAGGGTGTTTACTTGGAACTATAACTGATAAAATGCATGAAGCAAATCTTCAGCTCCACTCGGCGCTAGTGAGGCCTCGGCTGTGTCTAACGTTGAGCAGATTTTTCTCCTCTTCAAGGGAGATGTGAAGCAGCTGGATGGAAGCCAAGCAGAGAGAATCAAGAGTTATTAGAAGTCTGAAAGAGCCTGTCCTCCCAGAGATTATTTATGACAGATTAAGACAGAGTGTTCAGTGTGAACAACAGAAGACCAAAAGGGACACAGAAATGTAATTTGCTGTAAGAAGCATATTTTGCATAGAAGAAGAAATTTATCCATAGAAGTAGGACAAGAATAATAGGCTTAATTGCAGCTTGAGAAAATTAGGTTAGATATTAGGAAAAACACTCTAGCCACAGGCATGAGGCAATGGTTACAAGCAGGGAGAGTGTCAAAAACCTCTTGTTATGAGAGATTTTAAATAAACAGGGACTAGGAAAACATTGAGGTGAGAAGCACTACATGAGCTCTGGGGCTTCTTCTCATTCCATTCCCAACACCTGAGAGCTAAATTTGGCTGGCGCACTACTGGGATTAGTCTATATGGGTTCTTTCTATATAGAGTAATTCCAGACTGATGGTACTGGGCAAACTGGGCAGCAGTCATCAAAATGACAGCAGAAATGCAGTCAATAGAAGCTTTCTGTGTTGCATGGGCTGAGCTCCAGTAAAATCCTGTGAATTAAACCCTGTTGCCTTAAAGTGACATTAATTTCAGAGTTCTGTTGTGTGACAAATCCAAATTTGGGATTTTCTGGTCTTCGTGTCTGTCTTAGGCAGCGAAATGAATGCAGCCCTTCTAATACTCTGTGTGCATTAGGTGAAGTAAATCCTCTCTCAGCAGTTATCTGAAGACACCTATTGAGCTCAAGGGAAAACAGCAGCTCAGGCACTGGAGCGCAGAGCTCATCGTCCTGTTGATGCAAAACTTGCTTCCTGTGCCTCAAAAGCTGTAAGCACAGCTTACAACATCAGCTGTCAGAGGAGGAGTACCAGAGATGAGAGAAGCACCTCTCAGGCTCCTGCTCTTGGTCTCCCATGGATTCCTAGAGGGAGCAGGGAGAACTAGAAAGCAAATAAACATCTGCCCCAAACCCAGGAGCATCTCCCACCATCAAGGGCAAGTCCAGTCCCTTCAACACAGATCCCAAAGGAATTGCGCTATGGCAGAGGGGAGGCAGTAAGGCAGAGGGGTGGTAGACCCTGCTTTGCCTATTGCTCTCCCAGGCCAGGCTCTGCAGTCAGAATAGACAGACAAATCCTCCAAAATAATGTGTATAACTTCCCTCCTGCATTAGAGATATCTCTCGTCACTACCACTATACAGAAGCATGCAGCCCATTCTCACAGCCCTACCTTTTCCAGGTAAGATAAACATAACATAAATAAAGATATGTTATTTAACAGTAACAGAGGGTATTAGCTTGAGATCAAATTATTTGCTGCCCAGGTGTCAGAGCAGACATATAGTTCACATAGACCCTGTCACAGAAATTGGACATTTAAGGCTGACTGGGATTCTTGAGGCAAAGGGTCTGTGCTGCAGGGCAGGGGGAGCTGCTATGTGAGGGTTTGTAACCCAGAAAAACTGGGTTTTCCCAGTATAATAAAATACATTGAACAGAAACTTGGAGGAGGAAGAAGACATTTTAGTAAAGTCCAGGGGGCATGGATAAGTTCCCCATTGTTCTCCAGTAAGAACAGAAGGAGCTGTTTTCTTAATAGAACTGGCTCAAAAGGAAGTCAAGAGACAGGGAAGGAAGAAAAGCTTCCTGGATTGAGGGTCTAGCAGCTTTTTTCCATCACCTCTGCATTTCAGTGGTCAGAGTGGTTCTGCCTGCAATGAGGGCCTTGGTTTTGATTTGGATCCACATTTTCCATTTTGCTGTGTTTGCCTTCTGTTTCCCCTCTGCTTATCCTTGTACTCTGTTTCTCCTTGTTTTTATTGTAACTAATACTATTGTTCCAGTTTCATCCTGCCACTGCAGTCATGCTGGGAAGTGAAACAAGTTGCTTAATTGCAGTGCTGCTCTCAGCAGGACATGTCCCCTCCTGCACAAGAGGTTGCTCTTACTTGCCTTCCTCATTTACGGTCTCAGTGGAGAGGACAAGAAGGGACGTGTTGTTCCTCACTCTGCTGTCAAATGGTCCATGAAAATGGTTAGAGAGGGACACTGAGGGGAGCCCACATTGCTACATGCCCTGGTCCCAAGCCTGTCAGCTCATGATCTTTCACTGGTCCATATTAACTGCTGCACACAGATGCTCCTATACAAACACAGATACTGAAGAACCAGCTAATATTGCAGGGTGCTTCAAGGTAAGTCATTTTAAAGAGACCCTCATTCCTGAAATGGGTGAGCTCACAGCTTCAGAAAATGGGCACTGGCACGGTCCAGTTAGGGAACACAAGGTTGCACAGCAGGCTGCTTCATCTGCCTGCTTCCTGGTGCTCCAGTATGAGCCTCTTGTCCCTGGGATAACGGCTCAAACCACACAGTTGCAGTTTCTAAGCTGTCAGGTCCACATCTCTTCTTTTTCAACCTAATTAGGCCAGATTTATTTTTAACGCTCCTTGTTACCATCCACTTCTGACTTCCATCCATCTACTGCTGAGTACATGCTGCTCTTGCCAAAGCAAGTGTCTTTCAGCAGCTATCTCAGCCTCCCTGGAACTGTACCACCCTGCGGGAGATCGCACTTGCCACTGTTGTCCCTGCTATTAATTCCATGGCAGCACATGCTGTTCGTTTGCCTTGTTCAGTGCTCTCATGTTAATAACTGTGCAACTGGTTGTTATTTTCTTTCATAACCATTACCATGGCTGCCTGTTGTTGATAATTCAGGGTTAATTACTCACTAAAAAGTTTAGCAGAGCAATTTAGCTTCGCTTAGCCTGTTTGCTGATGAAGACTCTAAATGTCTGCAGTCTATCACTGATACAGATGTTACTGGAGTTCAGTATAATTGGCTTTTACTGCAGCAAAAATAAGGGTTAGTCCAACTGGCAAGTCAGCTGCCTGCTTGTACACATACCGCTTGGGTTTCCATTGGATTTTGGGCACCAACTGGGAGGAGAGCTGCTGCAGTAACTTACTGGGTTCAATTCTGTATCTTTGCAGCAGTGTGCAGCATAGGAGCAGCTATAGGAGTGCTGAAGCTCAGCATTAAAAAGGACATCGTGGCAGCTGTGAACATCATGGACATCAGGGCAGCAGCACAAGTAGGCTAACGGTGCTGGTGTTATCTGTCACTGAAGACTGACATACCTATGACAAGACTTGGATGATAATGGCCTCTCTGGTTTATGGAAAAAGTGAGGAAAAGATTGCCAAGAAGCAGCATTAAACTGATGATGCGTCTCCAGTCAGTTTTCTCTGGCCTGGCTGTCTCCTGTTTCCTGAAATTTTGAATCTAGGAGCTGTTACAGACAGAAGGCTTGGGATATATGCACTGCTCTCAGTTTGCAGCGAAATGGATAGGAACTGGGACCACTTTCAGCAACAAGCTCCTTCTGACCGTGCATTGGGAGTCCCCATCTCCTGATACCCAGAAGCAGAAGAAAGGCCATGAGCTGCCATCTGAGGAAAGGTGGGGTTTAGCATTGTACTCCCTTTAGAGTAAAACTGGACCCTGGGAAATCCACCCAGCTCTCTGACTTTACTTGCATTACACTCTTTGCAGTGAATTGAGGCTGACTGGACTGGGTGCCCTGTGGTATTCTGCATTCAGTTAAACCTTCACAACACAAGTCATCAATAGACAGAGCGGCTGCTCTGGCCCTTGTCAAGCAAGTGAAAGCAAGATGGTTGCTCTGTCAGGCACTTCCTAAATCTAGCACAGTGCTGTCTTCATCTTCAGATGCCTGAGCATCCTAAACATGCCTGGATATCTTACCATTAAATTATGAGTGAGAAACTGATTTATTGTTCCCTGACCTTCAGTTTCTTCATTGAGACTTTGTCACCAAACAGTATTTTATGTCACTAGGAGACAGCAGATGTAAATCAAATATCTGCCTGCTCCAGAATATCTAACAAGGGAGGAAATTACTTCCATCCGTTAACACAGACAGATTTTAGAGAGGATTTTCTGCCTTCCAAATCCAGTTTCAAAATGCAGGCTCACTGCACAGGCACAGGTCTGCCTGTTGGTTTCCAGCACAAGGGGCATTGCCTCAGTTTGCCTGCAGCACTGGCAAGAACAAGCTGCCCCTGACTCCTGTTTTCTAAATGCCTTTTTATGACTATGTGAATTAAAAACTGTAAGCAGAAATATCCAAGATAAATTTAGGTTCTGGGTTTCTGCAGAAGGAAACGTAGCGGGTATCCTTTCTCAGTGAATTGTAACAAAATAAAATACAACATATAATAAATTCTCTGTGAAATCTAACTCTCAATAAATCTCTTCATCAGGGACTGTAGTGCTAGGACAAGAGATAAACTGAAAGAGGGGAAGTTTAGGTTAGATACAAGGAGGAAGTTCTTTACTGTGAGGGTGGTGAGGCACTGGAATGGGTTTCCCAAGGAAGTGGTGAATGCTCCATCTCTGGCAGTGCTCAAGGCCAGGTTGCACAGAGCCTTGGGTGGTATGGTTTAGTGTGAGGTGCCAATGGCAAGTGGTTGGAATGAGGTGATCCTAAGGTCCTTCCCAACCCAAACCACTCTGTGATTCTAAATCAAATGATAATTTACCTGGCTCTAAAGAAAGCTGAACCCCATGTACTTCACTTCTTTTGTCCAAGCCTGAATATACAGTAAGTAGAGAGGGGACTTTCTTCCCCAAATAATCAGCAAGAAATGACAATGGTCCTTGGGTCTTTGAGGGCACCCATGATTGCAGCACATAACATCTGCATACCTTAACTGGGATGCCAATGCGTTTGCATTCAATGAGGAGAGAGCAGTGCTCTGCTCCCCTTGCCATCTTGTGCCCGTGCTTTGCTCAGGTATACAAGGCAAAGCAGCCTGCACTGAACCTGGTGTATTTACCAGGTGCCCTGGAGCAGTGCTTTGTAATTTCTTTCCCTTGCTTTGTCCTTTTAGGTTTTTGCATTGGCAGCATTCAGCACTACCAGGTCACTGTAATAGCATGTTCTTTGGGCTCAGCTGTATGAGGTAGTATTTTCAACTCACATCAGCTCCAAAGCAAGTGCAAAAAAACCCAATAGCAACAACAACAAAAGAACTTAGATGAAAAAAATCAAGCTCAGGAGTAGCCGTGTTGTGTTGTCCATGTGCTTTCATTTTTCAGTTCAGATTAGTCATGCACTTAAGGGATAGGAAGTTCACAAGAGGGCAGCCAAATCTCATGTTCAGAACTGGGGCACTGGAAGGAAAAACCAGCATGTAAACCAGACAAATATGAGCCCATGATTACATTGAAATCTCAAAGGTTAATGCAAGATGTGTTCATAACTGGTGTTGCTGGGGAAAAAAACCCAGCCTGTGCCATGCAATTACACATTTAAGCTCTGTGGAAAAGATTTGTTTATTGAATGAGAAAGGCATACACACCAGGCTGCTGGGCCGGGAGTCCTGTGTAATCATCACAGGCTGTAACACAAACACAACAGTCTGAAGACCCCCGACATCTGATGAGTGCTTTTCTCTTACAGAGTGAGGAGAATTTGGATCTTAAAAGGAAAATGAGCTAAGCTGCTTTAATTAATAGGGCCAGAGAGAAAGAAATGAAGAATGCAGCCCAGAAAGCAACCGTATCCTGGGCTGCATCAAACAGAGCGTGACCAGCAGGTTGAAGGAGGTGATCCTGCCCTTCTACTCTGCTCTCGTGAGACCTCACTTGGAGTATTGTGTGCAGTTCTGGTGTCCTCAACATAAAAAGGACATGGAGCTGTTGGAACAAGTCCAGAGGAGGCCACAAGGATGATCAGGGGACTGGAGCATCTCCCATACAAAGACAGGCTGAGAAAGTTGGGGCTGTTCAGCCTGGGGAAGAGAAGGCTGCGTGGAGACCTCATAGCAGCCTTCCAGTATCTGAAGGGGGCCTATAGGGATGTTGGGGAGGGGCTCTTCATTAGGGACTGTAGTGACAGGACAAGGGGTAACAGGTTCAAACTCAAACAGGGGAGGTTTAGATTGGATCTAAGGAAGAAATTCTTTGCTGTTAGGGTGGTGAGGCACTGAAATGGGTTGCCCAGGGAGGTTGTGAGTGTTCCATCCCTGGCAGTATTCAAGGCCAGATTGGATGTAGCCTTGGATGGTTTAGTNGAGGTTTAGATTGGATCTAAGGAAGAAATTCTTTGCTGTTAGGGTGGTGAGGCACTGAAATGGGTTGCCCAGGGAGGTTGTGAGTGTTCCATCCCTGGCAGTATTCAAGGCCAGATTGGATGTAGCCTTGGGTGGCATGGTTTAGTGTGAGGTGTCCCTGCTTATGGCAGGGGGGTTGGAACTAGATGATCTTAAGGTCCCTTCTAACCCTAACTATCCTATGATTCTATAAGAATAACTCTGGAGAGAGGAAAGTATATACAAAAGCTTACAGGGAAACTGATGCCAAGCAGATTGGCATAAATATCAAATACAGGTGGACTCACATGTGCAGATGCCAAACCAACTGTTTCTGTGTAATTCCAAGAAGGAAATGCAAAAGAACGTCAAAAGCACAAACCTGTGATAACTGGGAAACACTCTGCTTGAGTATATTTACCTTTTGTTGCATGGTCATAAAGAATTGATTCTGCTCTCTCAGAAACAACAGCTGTTCATTGCTTAAGGCTGTTATTGGATTTGCACCATGTACACTATTACAAAAGAGACCCAAGTTTATGCTGTTTGTGGCCCATCTGTACTGGGCCTTGATCCATGCAGCTCCATCAGTATGATTAGTACTGTACCAGTAGCAAATGTGACTAGACAGAAAGTTGTCTCTGCTGTACAAAGAAAATGAAAAATACCAGCAATCCATGGGGCTATTTTCATGCTGTTTTCAGGCAAACGTGATTTGTGAGGTGGTGGTTGCTTCATAGGCAGTGAGTCACAGAAGCTTAGCCTCTGCAGCATCTCTCTTTTCCTTAGGCAGCACTTTCCATGGCAGTATCAGGTGTAGATAAGAGCAGTGTTTTAGGGCTTGTGCTGATAGCACAGTGAGCAGAACCTGCTGTCAAGCCAGAACAGGTAGGGAAAACACAGGAAGAGGCCATACGAAAGGGAAACACACCTTATGTCAGAAAGGTTGGACTCTCAGATGTGGATGAAGCCAGAAGCAGTGTGACATCCTGCTCCAAGTTACTTGGCATAAAAGCAGGAGTGGAAGCAGCACTGGTTGAAGCTTGGCTACACTGGGCATCAAGTGAGATGGAATAAGATGCAGCACAACTGCTATACCTTTCTATCCTGGTATTCTGGTATAAAGACTTATTTAGGTTATCATTCTGATGCCTGCAGCAATCTTCCCATGTGAGGAAACAAATGTTTTTTCTCTATTATATGCCTTGCTAATAAACCACTTTGAAGATTCTTAGGTTAACATTCCTGGGAGTGCAAGAAGTGATGTGCTGTCTTTATGCTCTCCTCATGCTTTGTGTTTTTGAGTAGTACAACATGACATGTCGCAATTCATCTGTCATTTTCACATTTGGAGAAGTGGTCAGAATGGAGCAATCCAGCCATGTCAGCTGAATGCACTGTTGTTAACTGACAGATGTCTTGAGTGCAACAGGAGGCGTGAAGCTGTTGTGGAGGCTCTGACTTGATAACCCCAGTTGCATGCAGAACCTTGGCATATTGTCAGCACGTACAGTTTTCAATTTCAAGGGACATTTCCTCTGGTGTTACCAGTGGGTTTTGTTTAACCTTCATCTTCCCTTTTTGTTAACGCTGCAGGAATTATTTCTTGGGGCTATCTCCTGTCTTACCTCATATTGCATGTGCCCTGTGATTCCCAGGGGGTTCTGTGGGTATAGACCTGAGCTTACACCAGTGCATTCACATACAAATACCAGACAATTCAATGACATGAAAGCTGTCACAGGCCATTTTACTGAAGCCCCAGTGTTGGAAAGGTTAGTTAGTTAATTTAGTTATTATAAAACCAGGTTTCAGCTTTTATTTGCACAATACAGGGAACAGATGCCTGGCCAGCAGGTGCTGCCTAAACAAAGGTCTCCTCCGACTCCTGAGTGTCCCCAAGGGGAAGCTGCCCCTGCATCTGGCTGGCCTGGCAGCAGGGCCTGAATTAGAGGTTTGCCCTGTACAGCTGTGGAGGGCAGACAATTTAGGGCTGTATTTTATGTTTCTTATTGATTTATGTATTTATTTTCAAGCCTGGGATTACATTTTTCTCCTACAACCCACTCAGACATTATCCTTTGGCATATTTTTACCTTAGTTTTAAGAGTCCAAAGCAGGGTAAGCACAGCCCTGAGCCTTTTTGCCGTGATCCAACCATGCTAATTTCAACAGATGACACCAGTTTCAACATGTGTTAAAATGAAAATATGGACGTTCTCAAGCTAAAACGTAGTATGTTGCATTATTGTTATGTTGAGACTGATGAAGCACTTTCTTCAGTTGATCAGACTTTGCTCAGCTAAACCTTACTGATCTTGCTTGTCTCCTTTGCTCAAATTAACACAGACATATTTGTAATTGAACTCAGTGGTAGCCAAGGCTATAAAGGTATATAAGTGGAAAACCCTGCCTCTCTGAAGCTGCAGTCTCACTAGGAATGAAGCTCACAGAAGCACATTCAAATCAAAATCAATGCTACCTGCACCAGCAAGAAAATCACTTGCAGAGGCTCATTTTGAGCCTTCTCTATGCACAAAGACAGAATAATTATCTCTGTCCACAGAGCAGATAGAATAAGAAAGGATAAATTTCTACATGTAAAACCATTGAGTTCTCAGCTTTGACAAGAGCTTTCTGAAACACTTCAGCAATTCCCCACATACTCAACACAGCCCATGCTGGCTGTTGTTGCTCCTGTTAAGCTGGAGGTTTATTGAGGAGATCACAGATTTCCCTGAGTTTGTTGTGAAATCCAGGTGGGAAAAAAAAAAGAAATCAAGTAATTCTTGGTATTTTAATATGTTAATTCTGAGACTTGTGACATAAAGGAACTTAATGCCATCACCTATACAAGATATGAATTATGTGTCTCCAGAAATAGCAACCTTATTGCAGAGCTGATCTTATGTGGGTGGAAGCCTGCTTTAGAAGGAGGTTGTGGGAAATGCTCATGTATTTCACCTGCGTTTTGTTCACATGAGTTGGGCCCAGAGGTACAATAAGACACAGATTTGGTAAGTATCTTACATGTAAGAAATCAGTAATTTGATGCATTAATCACTAGAGTGCAATTATAGACCTTAATTTAGGAGGTATTAGTCTTTTGCCATAGATAACCTTCAGTGGCTATTAGAATTTCATAGTCTGAGTTCATTACAACTGGCAAATGTTGTTTGCACAACCAGCACACACAAGGGTCTGTTTTCTGGCTGGAAACACATTTTTTCACTATTAAATCCACTCCATTAAATACAAGAGAACACCTGTTCAGGCCTTATTTCAATGAAGATTAGATCCCAGTTGCATTTTAAGGGGGCTTATAAAGATTGCACATTATTAATGTCTTTTATTAGTATGTTTAAAATGGAGTGGGATACACTGGAAATATTACAAGCACATCAGTAGAAGACATCATAGCTGATGATAAACCATGGCAATAAATAGCCTATTGACCTGTTGCAGTCTTTATCAAAATATGAGGCAAATGATTATTTGTTACAAAATCTGTTAAAGCATTTACAGACCCTCCATAAATAAACCTTCATATATGGTATGTTCTTGAAATTAGTAATGTGATTAAAATTAGGTATCTACATGCTTGATTTCAAGCAGCTGCATAAATCTAGGACATGGTAAAATTCTGTGCATAATTGTTCCTAATTGTTGATTGTGTAGAGTGGAGAGGATACACTTTCTTTTCCCTCTTTCCTAATCCATTACAGTATCTACTAGGTGTCTAGCCCCTTGTGTATGTGACTTGCATAAACAGAGGAGCAACAAACATCTCTCTACTTAACACACACCTTGACAGCAAGCCAGCTCTTGGTTTAGTTTGCATCATTTCTTGCAAGTGACAGAACAACAAGATGCTTGTGTAGGTTCGCCTTTTGCCACCAAAATCTATCACGCTCATCTGCATCATTTGGAATGACATTACTTCCTCTGTGCAGGAAGGCACTTACGTTACAAGCAGCACAGTAGCTGAATATATTGGCACCTTTTATAGAGTTCTGTGATTTACACATTTTAAACTGAGGAGGTTTTAATAACCAAATCAAGATTTAATCCAGAAGCAAGTCTGCAGTTGTAACAATAGTTGGTGAGCATTGCTCGTGAGAAATCAAAGTCAGGGTGCCAAACTGAAGTTCCAGGCTGGATTTCCAACAACCACAACTTGGCAGGAGCTTTTGCAAAAGACACTTCTGTAAATTTCTGGCCACTTGCACAACAAGCAGCAGTGAATACCTTGCTCCCATGCTGAAATGTACATGAAACAAAGAGATGCTCAAGAACTGCAGCCATGAAAGGACTGCAGCCATGAAAGGACTGCAGCCCTGCTTACTTGCAGCAGCCACCTCTAAAGCTTCTACAGACAATACGAAATGGGCTTAGCTAGCACCTAAACTGTCACTGGCTTCTAGGCCTTACTTCAGCATAAAGTCCATATAAAGTATCTCAATCTTTTATATGTGTGGGCAAACAGAGGCCCAAGCTAACAGGATCCACAAAACCCCTAGGTGTTTCCCACCTCCATCAATAAGCTACAACAACAGCATTGTAAATGAAGTGTTCACATTAGACACACGTTGATAAATGTGTAAACCAGGGGCAAATATGTCTAAACCCTGATGCCGGTTCTTGCTGTCACCACCTGGAAAGAGGAGCTGTAGTGGTAGGCTCAGGAGAAAGGAGACTTACCACAGACTCACTGTCTTTCCTTTTAAATACAGCAGAGAGTAAACCTGCAAATATGCAGAACTTCAGGTATCCAGTTCCATCTATTGAACTGTAAGTAAAAGAGAGAAGCAGGACTGAAGAGAAAATTACTGTGATATATTTGGGCATAAGTATCACAACCATTTCCTTACACTGTAATTTTGTGCAAAACAATGGCTCCTTCCAGATACTTCCCGACTATCCCATATGATCTGACAGAATTCTACAGGACTTTTCCTAAAGTGTTTTATTTGGTTTTGTCCCATCTTCTGTGTTTCATGTAAACACAGTATTCCAGAGTCAGCAAAATTACTTCCCTCTAGATACACAGGCCCTATTTTCAGTGGCCTTCAACCTATTGTTTCAGTGCCTGAGTGTGTTGTAATCTCCCCCCTGATTTAACATAAGTAGAATACATCACAGGCAGAGGTGTATTGCTATCATTAAAATACACATATATGCATCACCTGTAAGAACTTAATATGGGTGCAACATAAGTACCAGTAACTAAAAGTACATAACCCAGATTAGCATAAAGACAGGCACTTTGGTGTCATCTCTGGCCCAATCAATTCCATGCAAAGCAGAACAGTTTAAGGAGGAAAGAGTGAGAATTTCCTGCCTAGATCCTCTCATGGTCTGGTGGGATGTTGGGGGATACCTGGGACAGAAGCAGAGTTCAGACCCTATTAGGAAGAGAAAGGCTGCAGAAGGTGCGAACTGACCATCGAGTGGAGGGTTGGGAGGAGAGTCTGCAACTTATTGAGAGCTATGAGCATGAGCTGCCTTAAGCAAGTAATGCCAAGAAGTTGAGAGCTGGTGTGGAGCCCTATTTTATTTAATAGGTGAATCTTAAGATATGACCCTCAGTTCTGCATTTCCAACTGCCCAGATCAGATCATGCTTTGGTTAACATGGTGTACTTTGTAGATGCAATGCTTTAGGCACCTATGTCTCCCATACAATGCTATTAAATCCCCAGCACACTGCTTGCAGGCATAGCCAGGAAGCAGTGTGCTTAGGAGTTAGCTTAGAAGCAGCCACTTTTCCAAACAGCATCAATTTCCAGACATTGTACTCACATGCAAAATGAACACTTAAATTGCAGTAGTTTGTTTTAAATAAAGATAGCCCTGTCCTGCCCCTTTTCATTCCTGGATTCCTCTTGGAGAATTACAGTAACAGGCCAATAAATCACTTCAGCTACAGATCTATCATTCAATCTTAACTTCTTTAGCAAGCCTAAGTATTCTACTTAGTATAAGGTAATGTAGAAAATTGAACATAATGACCTTTCTGAGGGTCATTATGTTCCATTTTCTACCCATTCACATTTCTTACCCATATATAGGGTAAGAACACAAGCAGAGGACCAGCCACTTAGCAGTTGCCTTGGGTCAGATTAAGTGCACATTACAGGGTCACCCATACTGCAGGTAATAGGCAGAGAAAAATTGTCTCTTCCCACCTGCAAAAGACCTGAAGAAACAGCTCAAGCACCAAGCCACCCACCAACATGAATTTTCACATTCACTGAAATGAGCTGGTGTTAGCATCTACAGATCAAAATACCTACACTGAGGAAAGCCCATAAAAGCTGGCTCCTGTGCCCAGCTGCACCCCTCATCCTGGTTTCACCTTGCATGACCCCTCCTTGGTATCTAGCAACTGGTGTTATAAAGCTAGGGAGGATTTCCATCCTGCTGAGGAATTTATCTGCCTCTGCTTCCTTATTGCTATCCCTGCCTTTTTTCTTTCAGGTTTTTTTCCATTCCATGTCTACATAATCACTGCTTTTCCCCATTCATTCCCCCACATCTCCCCACCTCTACATGTTGGTGGCTTTTGCTCACCAAGGCATTGTAGAAGTAAGCACGTGAAGAACCTTTCCTGCTTTTGGCCACTGTGAAAGCTGGCTTCTGGGGCTGCCTGCTCCAGCTGCCAACTATTCAACACCTCAACCATTTCACACAGGTTTCACACATAAATAAGGAGGGGAATTAGCTCAAATGGTAGAGCGCTTGCTTAGCATGCGAGAGGTAGCGGGATCGATGCCTGCATTCTCCAGAGCTTTTCTGGCTGGAGGCCAGTGACAAGTGGTGTCCCTCAGGGATCTTTGTTGGGACCGGTTGTGTTCAACATCTTTGTCTCTGACATGGACAGTGGGATTGAGTGCGCCCTCAGCAAGTTTGCCG